>CM046660.1:53420155-53459032 GCA_025594165.1 Tamias sibiricus
ATCATTGGTATTTCCACTACAATTGTGGAACTCTTTGGGCTTTTCCAAATTGAAATGGCATTAAGCTCAGGCACTCAGTTGGTTTTACGATTTGTTAAAGAACAGCTTCAGGGCTGGGGTTGTGGCTCAGCCATAGAGTTCTCCCCTAACACGTGTGCAGCCCGGGTTCAATCCTCAGCACCACTTAAGATAAAGGCATTGTGTACAACTGAAACGAATAAATATATATTAAAAAAAAAAAAGAAGAGGAGCTTCAGCTTGAGCCACACACCCATGAAATGTTCTCTGCTGATGGGAAACAGCTGGTGTTTTTCTCATTTCCCAGTGTATGCTGGCTGTGTTTTCTAGTATTTGGAGGTGTTTTTCACTATTTTGCTGTTACTGTTAAAATCATGCAATAAAATTGTGGGGTATCCAAAACCCATAGAGGTGACAAACTCAGGAGAAAATGAATTCTAGAATTATGTAAAACTTTTGAAAAACTTAAAATAGCAAGAGAGAAGATACAGGGTAAAGAACATAAAAATTCCAAGAGAGAATGTTTAAATCTTATTGTACAGACTGAATGTCACTGTTGTGGTTTGGATCTAGAATGTCCTGCTAAAAGCTCATGTTTAAAAACATGATACCCAGTACAGCAAGTTTCAGAGGTTAGGCTTCTAGACCATGATTGGATGGACATCGTGAGAACTCTGATCTCATCACTGGATGAATCCATTGAGAGCTGCTGGGTGGTGGGATCTAGTTGGAGGAAGTAGGTCATCGGAGGTATTCTCCCAGACCCTTCATGGCCACCCAGTGTCTTGACATGGGTTGAGCAGCTTTCTTCCACCCTGCCCTTCTTCCATGGTGTTTCTGCCTTGGTGCTAGTTGACAGTGAACCCTGGACTGAACTTCTGAAATGATGAGCCCAAATAAACCTTTCCTCCTCCAGGTGGTTCTTATCAGGTATTTTGGTCACAGAGATGAAAAGCTGACTGACACACTCAGGGAGATCCAACAAACACTGAAACTAACAATTTTTATGTAACCTAGACTTGCAGAATCAAACTCCCTTACTCAAGCATCACTGATTTCTCATACTGATTTAAATATAATTTACAACACCCAGAGACTTACAGTTATCTCAAATGCAAGGGCATGCCAATAGATTCAAGGAAGGAGACTTCTAGGATGTTGGAATTACATTACCACAAAATTCCGAGAACAGAAATGAGAGGATTGGGGACGTGGTAGGGAAGGAGAATTTAACAAAGTAATTTTAAGCATTTCATTAGAAGATTGGATTATTTTAATTCTATTAGAACACACCAATAACAAGACTTGTTCCCAGATGGGTTTAGGACACATTTTATGTTTAGGACAGAGTAAATGGCTTTCATTTACTCTGCATTTTAAAATGAAAGCCATTTACTCTGCATTTTGCCCACAATTTATTGACCTGTTTTATGTTTACAAATTGCCATAGTTTTCCAGGGCTGGGATTGTAACAGTGTAATGGAAGATCATGGTTTCCAACTCCAGCACCACAAAAGGAAAATTGTTATTGTTTTCTAATTATTGAAATATTGTGTCATTATGTTGAGTTTCTTTTGTTTGTTTGCTTTCCTTTCTGTATCCAAACATTACCCTCCCAGATTACATGCATCGATTTTTCTGCTCCTTGGTTTCTTGTTGGTTTCTGCTCAGAAGGACAATGGAATAGGAGGTCAAAGAGTGAGAGATCCTTATTCTCTTGGATCCTTTTTTTACAAGTTGCCCACATGGTCCTGAGATGGTCATCTAATGTCCCCTAAACAGCTTGCTCTCAGCTCTGGGCCCTAGGGCCATTCCCTCTTCTCTCAGGCTTAAGAGTACTATTCTTCCCCTTGCTCTACCATTAGCCCTGATTTTCTCAATATATCCAGTTTCATTATGCCATTATACTGGGTATCCTCTAACTACTGGGCAAAAATCATATATAAAAGCATTGCACATCAAGGAATAAATATATTTCCAGTTTAATCACAACATCCAATAGCTAGGACAGAGTTCCATTCTGAGTATCATGTTTAATCATTCATTTGGCATTTAGCAAGCACATTTCTTTGGTGTTTGCTATGCTCTGGATACCATATGTGGTACTGGGGACATGAAATCAGTGGGTCTCAAGACACAGGGCAATTGTTGAAGGGAAGAAAAGATCGGCAGTTGTGTATAATGAGGAAATGCATCAGAAGATGAGAGCCACTTAATTTTGGGGAAGTGGTTAGGAGAATCAAGGAATGCTTCTAGAAGTGGCAATTAAACACAAACTTGAATGGAGAGGGAGGACAAAGGAGGGTAATAAGAAGGAAGGGGCCTTTTTGGTCAAGAAAAAAAATCCACACAGATCCGAAGTGAGAAATGGCATGGCATAGTAAGAGAACAGAAATCAGCCCAGCATAGCAAGAGCATATACTAGGATGGAGTAAGTAACACAAGGTTGCACATGTTAGCACGGGTCTGTGTGTTGTTTTAAGGATGTGAACTTTACTTAAAAAGCAAAGTTCATGAATAAGAGAAGGCTGAGGATGCTTGCTTGTTGCTCCTCCTGCTATTTAAGGGCGTGCTGGAAGTCACCATCCTGAAGAATTCTTCAAGGCCCTCAGGAGACACAGCCAGCACCTGGTCTTGGACTTCTCAGTCTTCAGAACTGTGAGAAGTAAATTTTCATTGTTTTTAAGCCACCCGGTTTGTGGTGTTTTGCTAGTAGTCCAAATGAACCAAGACACAATGCTTATATTCTTGGACAAAAGTCAAAACAATGTAAAATCATGCTTCCTTTCTACTTAACCTTCAGGCCTCCTTTACTGTCTGATTAATTCCCTGCAGAAGCTTCTGGGTGAGGCTGAGAGAGGCAGGTATGCAGGTCTGCTGGGGGTGGTGGTGACATTTTGGCATGGCAGTTACAGCCTGCGTGGGGTGAGGAGGACACCATGCTAGGAGTGTGCCAGAGGGTGAGAATGGTGTTGGCGGCTAGGAATGGAGTCGGCGCCTAGGCTCTCCCTCAGCCAAGCAGTGGGAGGGTGGGAGTCTGCCTGTGTTGAAGGTAGTGGTGATGATGGGATGGACCCAACAAGCACACGCCTTGAGGGTGCTGGGACTGTGCTCCCTGGCAGAAACAGAAGTTGCCAGTTAGGAATGGGAGGAAGTGGACATGAGCCCCATGAGGCCGGACTGTAGTTGGTGAACTCGCTGTTTTCAATGTACTTCACCAGTGATGAAAATGAACACAGATGTGACTGTGTATGTGACAGTGGCACCCTAAGAGCAAGAGGCACCCAGTGCTGACATCATGCTTATAAATCCCCCTCCATTACAAAGAAATAATTACCTAAGAAATGACTGACTTCAGGGCAGGGGAAGGGACAGTGTAAGTTAATCTTGGACTGTGACATTGGGCCAGGAAGTAAGGAACTGTTCCAAGAACAAGAGAGACATTTCAAAAGGTTACAGAAGCCACTTCAAAGGCTCCACTGGCCAAGGCTGGGACACTTTGAGCAACAAAATAAAAAATGATGGTGACAGATTATAACCAATTGAGAAAAATAAAAATCTATGTGTTGATACTGACATAAATAAAGAAATAATGTCTGGGGAGAAGAAAAGCTTTTTCTTGCAGAAAAAAAATTACGGCAGTCAACATTCAACAAGAAACACTCATGGATGTTAAAACCAATGGCGAAAATCTGAGGAGAAATTGGATGGATATTCACAGACTCTGAGTTCCTCTATACAAGTTTTACCCAAGGAGATGGCAATTGGAGACCATGATTGAGAAACTCAGCAGGCACAATCTGAACCAAGTGACCAGAGTTGACATCAGAACAGTCACATCAGGTGCCCGTGAAACAATCAGCCCGAGCACCCAGCAACATCTCTGCATTGTTCTTCCCCCAGATGTGTCAAATCAGGAGGAAAGGCCCAAGGAGGCTTCAAGGAAGGGGCATTTAGCTGACCTGACATCATTACAGTGTCAAAGGACTTGAAATCTAGAGAAAGACTGAGAGCTGCTTCCAAATTAGGTGACAGAGGAAACATGACCATAAGAAGGGCTTTGTTTATCTGAGTGGATCTTTTGTCTAGACAGCACCTTATCAGGCGAATTTGATTGCAGCCTGTGAGTCACAGGGTAGTAATGCAATAATGTTGCCTTCCTGATCTGGATGGTTGTATTGTGACAATGTTGCAGAATGTCCTGGCCTGAGGGAAACTTATGTCAGCCACTTGCTCTTAAATGAAAATGTTACTTGTACCATTCTTGCCTTTTTCCCCCCTTAAATTAAAAAGTATATAGAAAAGTGAAAAAAAAAATGGAATGGTGGTATCTTCACTGGGAAATGAAATCCTCCAATGGAGACTAGTTGGAAGGCAGTAACGTTTAGGATGTAACTGCTCAGATGTCATTGAAATGTCATTTGTATCCAAGTGTGACTCTTCTCTTGTGATTTTTGGGAGACCAATAGCTAAGGAGAGAAAATATGGATGAAATAAACCAATAGCAGACTAAACAGAAATATAACCAAGTCCATCAGTAGTAAGCCATGCCACCGCTATCAGGTACCTCTGAAATGAGACAATAAGAATGGTGCTTCAAGTCTGTGATGTTTTCCCTGAACCTGTAACTCCATCCTAATCATGAAGGAACATCAGCAAATACAAATTGAAGGGCATTCTACAAAATGCCTGACCAGAATGCACTTTGGAAGTGCCAAGTTCATGACGGATAATGAAAGATTCAGAAATTGTCATAGAAGCAGATCCTAAGGAGAAACATGGCATACATATGGTTGGCATTCTAGATGAAATTCCAAACCAGATCAAGAGCATTGGTAGAAGAACTGGTATAATCTGAATGAAGTCTGTGGTTCTTTTTAGTAGTATTGCACTAATGTTAAATACTCCTACCTGATAAATGTACCATGGTTATACGAAATGCTAAGACTAGCAAAGCTAGGTGAGGTATGTGTGGGAATTCTCTTGTGTGCTCTTGGCAACTCTTCTGTAAATCTAAAATCATTTTGAAATGTAAAGTTAAGAGCATACACACAGAAGAAACAAATTTCTGGGAAATATTTGGTCTGTCCTCTCAAAAGTGCAAATAAAATATCAATAGAATATACTTATTGATTTCAGTCAAATGTTTGGCTTTGCTATTTTGACCCACGATGACAAGACAGGTATATAGACTTGGTCATCACCAGAAATAACACAAACTTCCATTTCCCCTATTTCTTAAAGTCTAGGTGGTGGAGGAACCATTACTTTTGCACTGATATCACTCAGTTGCTGTTTTCAGGGCTGAGAGCCTCTATGCTACATGTATGGAATTCATTTCTTCCTCCCTGGGTTCTCCATTGTAGTTCTACTGGACCTCTTCAAACTATGAAAAAATTAATCCGTGGCTAAATTATAATCACCTCAAGTGGAATTAGCAAAATTCCAATAAAAGGAGAACAACTCAGTAAACCTAAAGCAGATTATGAGAACATGAAAGATGTTCATGGCAAAGATGAAAACTTTCAGAAACGTGAAAAGTGCCCATTGGAATGTCACTGTCCCAGCCAAACAGTCATTTGTCCCTCATGGCCTTTGATTGCCATCTTCAGATGACACTCCTCCAAATTGGGATGCACAGAAAGAGTCAATCAGACACTGATTTCAAAGATTTAGTAGGAGAAAAGGCTAGCTATTAACAGTTTTTATATTGATGACATGTTGAAATAATATTTGGGGTATATTGGATTAGATCAAATATACTTTTAATTTGATCCATTTCTTATAGAAATTTGAACTTGCTATGGCTTGCATTATATTCCTATTGGAAAGTGCTGGTCAAGACCATGAGCCCCCAGAAGAAAGGGTTTAATTTGCAGGTATCATGTAGACTTAGTGTCTTTTTAAGTGTTCAGAGCTAACAGTTTGTGCTTGTCAAAAAATTTTTAACCATATGATAAGTTGTGATTATAACATTTACTTTTAAAATGTATGCAATTACATGTACATTAAGCTTACGTCTATGTAAGATACTCACATTAAAAAGACAGGTGATATGCAAAGTTGAAGGCATTGGCTGTTGTGGGGTGATGCGATGATGACTTGTCTTATTTTTAAAAACTATCTGTAAAATAATTTTCTTCCCCAAATCTAAAGGACTGTGAGAAAAGGAAGAAGGATTGTGCAATGTTTTGGCTTGTGCTGGGGTTTGAATATGGGTTGTTCCCTCAAGATTCACGTGTTGGAGGCTTGGTCCCCAGTGTGGTGGTGTAAAGCAGGGGAATCTATAACATGGGGACAAGTGGGGAGTAATTAGGTCATGGGGCTCCACCCTCACGGATGAGTCAATGCTGGTGTGGGGGAGTGGAGTGGATCTTGCCAAAGTGGATCAGCTCCTGCAAGAAGGGGAGTTGTTGTGAGAGATGAGCCTGGCCCCTCCCCCACTCCCTTGCTTCCCATCTCTCTTGCTTCCTGTATTTGAATAAAGACTCCAACACGCTTCACTGATTGGACAGGTGTTTGTTGAGCACCTGTTGACCTCTTCTCCCCTTCTTCATGCAGCAACTTTCCTTTCTACTTCTCCACCATGTTGTGATGTAGCTAGGGGCCCTCACCAGAGCTGGGCCATGCTGTTTGGACTTTCTAGCCCCTAAATTCATGACCAAATACCCTCTTTTCTTTACATATCACCTAGTGCCACAGTATTCTATTCATTCCACACACAGCAGATTGACAGCTTGTTTGCTTTTTGTTTGTTGTGGAAACAGAAATATGCCCCTATGAATAAAACCAGTGGTACCTGGCTGTGGCTGATTCAATGGCCTTGTAATGTGGGGAAGGATATATATGTTATGGGGCCTGGGGGTGATTCTTGAACATCATTGTGCTCTACGGTTAACAGCCACCTGCTCCTGGATGCTGGGCAGAAACCTCTTTTGCTCAAAGCAAATAAGGAAGGTTTTACATTCTCCATGTTCTTCAGGAAGCTGCAGTTTTTTCTCAAGGTCAGATCAGAGAGTATCCAGATGATGACTAATGACAACCCTCTGCGGGGTTTCCATCTTGGCAATGGTTTAGAACATGGAACACTGATAATAAAATAATTCCAAAATAAATGAACAGTAGGGGCAGACATGCTCTTATAGATCAATAAATCTGAGTGTATAAACTGAAAACAAAAGAGGCAGATAAAACTTTTTCTTTATAATGTCCTGATGCATTAAAAATGATGACAGCACCACTTTGGGGTGCTTGGGCACACAACAAAAGCTTTCTTTGCAGCCGGGTGGGTGGCACATGCCTGTAATCCCAGCACTTGGGAGGCTGAGGCAGGAGGATTGCGAGTTCAAAGCCAGCCTCAGCAATGGCGAGGCACTTAGCAACTCAGTGAAACCCTGTCTCTAATAAAATACAAAATAGGGCTGGGGATGTGGCCCAGTGGTCAAGTGCCCCTGAGGTTAATCCCCAGTACCAAAAAAAAAAAAAAAAAAAAAACTTTCTTTGCCTAGAAAAATGGCAACTTTCATGAAGGAAGAGTGACGTTCCTGACTGTTGGAAAAATGTTAGACTGACACTTCACTGATTCAACAGGTATTTGTTGAGCCCCTACTATCTGCTAGGTATGGTTTTCAAGACCGAGGATGGGGGTGTGTAAATGAAGCTTACAAAATTCCATGTCTGCAGAATGTGCATTCTTGCAAGATACATCAAAGTAGCAGGCATGCAATAATATATAAATATATACATCAAATTTATATAGTATGCTAAGTGGTTATAAATACTAAGGAGAACAATAAAGCAAGTAATGAGGCAAGAGACAGTTGTGGGAGAGGAGGGTACAATTTTAGACTAAGTGGCCTTGGAAGCCAAGGAGGAACAGGTATTTGAATAAAGAAAGGCCTGAGCTGGCAGTGGTGGTACATGCCTCTAATCCCAGTGGCTCGGGAGGCTGTGGCACAAGGATTGCTAGGTCAAGGCCAGCCTCAGCAACTTAGTGAAGCCCTAAGCAACTTATCAAGACCCTGTCTCAAAATAAAAAATAAAAAATTGGCTGGGGATGTGGCTCAGTCATTATGGCCCTGGGTTCAATGCTGGTACAAAGAAAAAAAAAAAAACCAACAAATAAAAATAATAACACCTGAAGGAGGTAAGGGAATAAAACATGGACTTTGGGTAGAAAAATGTTTCAAGAAAGGAGGCAGCAATCACAAGGGCCCTAAGCAGGAGCTCCCCTGGCACATTAGAGAAACTGCAGAATAGCCAGCCAGGGGAGTAGGAGAAGGTGAGGTCGCACCTGCATCATAGGCCCAGCCTGTGCAGTCTGCCAGGTCATCATAAGGACTTTGGCCTTTACTCTGAGCATAACAGGAGACTATAGGATTCTGAGTACAGAAATGAGATGGTTGGCTTACATTTTACTAGGATTTGAGTTCAACATAAGCAAGAAACCAGGAGGGAGCCTTTAGCAATATGAAAGAAATCACAGTAGCTTGCATCAGGCTCTGTGGTCAGTCTGGCCATGACTGAAGGCAGATCTGGCTGGTTTAGCTGACCCATGGGATACAGGATCTGAATGAAGGAGAGGAGTGATGATGCCAGATGCTGTTACAAAACAGCCCTGAGGATGGATTTGCCACTTGCTGGATGCAGCTATGGGGATGGAATTGCTGCTTGTTGGATACAGCTGTGGGGATGGATTTGCCGCTTACTGAATACAGCTGTGGGGATGGATTTTGCCAGTTGCTGGTGAGGCTGTGGAGGAACTGGAACTCTCATCCACCACATGCTGGTGATAAAACAAAATGGCACTCCACTTTGGTAACTTTTTGGTGATTTCTTATGTATTTAAAACATATACTTACTATACAACGAATCATCCCGCTCCTAAATATTTACCAAAATGCAATGAAACCTTACATCCAAACAAAAACCTACATGTTAACATTTATAGCAGTGTTTCCTTTAATCACAAAAACCTGGGAACAACCCAAAAGCCCCTCAAAGGGGATGAATTAACAAACTGATTTCCATCCATGCCCTGGAATGTTGCTAGGCAGTAAAAGGAACAAGTTACTGACTAGCCTAAGAGCATGGATGCCCTGTGGAAGAAGCCAGATCCAAAGTTCTGCATACTGTACACTTGACATTCTGAAAAAGACAATGCCACAGAGAGAGAAAACAGTTCAGTGGTCATCAGGCCTGGCCATGATGGGGGAAAGGTCTGACTATAAAGGAGCAAAGGGGAATATTTTAGGGGTGATTGACAGAGTCATTCTATGGCTTGATTGTGGTCACAGCTACACATTGCATGTGTTTGTCAAAAGCTTCAGAACTGTGCAATTCACAGGGCAATATATGCCCTGTTGTGTATGCATTATGTGTATGCATTCGTATGTCGTATATACATGATATCTTGATAAAAATGAGAAAAAAAAGAAGAGAGGGATTTTTCAGGTGGGAGACATAATAGCAAGGTGGCATGTTGTTCAGGGGAAGATTGAGGAAAAGAAGGGGCAATCGATGTTGCAAGAGGAAGAGGAGGAAGTTGAGCAGGTGAGCAAGGGGAGGGGCTTGCCCCTGGGGGTCGTGCCAGGGTAGAGCAGCAGGCGGGCAGAGAGGAGGAGGGAGAGGTACAGGAGGGTGGTGATGTGGTGATGGGAGCTGCTCAGTGTTTCCTTGGATCCCTCGGTTGTCTTAGTGAAATAGGGAGGAAGCACATCGGTTGACATGGGTGATGTGGGAGGTGTGCTGGAGTCTGGAGAGACAGGAGAGGTGAGATTCTTGTTGAGGACAGTGGAGGAGGAAGCTGCAGGGGTCTTGCCAGGACTCTCGAGGACCACCTTGAAATCCAACATTACACCTATGTCTGCCTGTTCACCTCCTGCTGTGGACAGATGTGGAGTGGGCAGAGTGGGACCGAGGCAGTGTTGGGGTTCATCCAAGTGAGTCTGTTAATAATTGATGCGATTAATAAAAACTACGTGCTGCATCCAATTTTGAGTTAAGGCAAAGCAGGAGTTGGTAGTGATGGGCCACCCCACCCCCACCCAGATTGATTTCTTTCATCCAAAGTTTTAATTTCTAGGCAAAAAAAAAAAAAAAAAAAAAAAAAAAAAAACCCTGGGAAAAACTTGGGAAACAAAGCAGATATTCTTTGTGTTCCATTTGCTCTAACTTCACCCCCATGCAGGAGTGTGCTGGAGCCAGCCCTACCTGCTTAAGGGAACTGGTTTTCAGGTTTTCAGGAATTTGCAAGCCAACTGTGAAAGGCGGTTAGTTTTATTTGGTTATGGTGGGAACATTTACAGCAGGAAGGTCAATCAGTGCTGCCAGTCTGCAGGGAGCCAGTTCAACATTTCCCACGCTCCTGTCTTTTGGGCTCTTCTGTTTTAATTTACGGACTCCCCAGGCTTCTGCGCCCTTTCTAAGCTAGCCTCCTGTTCCCAGGTAGGAAGTGTAAGCCTTCCTCACGCGGACACTCACTTTTCTTGAATCCTGCTTATTCTGCCTCTCTGAGCTCATTAATTCATACTATTGAGCTAAAGGTAGAGGAGGCTGGAAGTGTCTTCAGGTAATTTGTGACTTTTTCATAAGGACTTTCTAAAAGCTCACTAGAGACTGATAGTTAAACTTGGAGCATTGGCAGAAGTTATAGTGAGGTAGCATTGTGTCAGAATGGTCACAAAAAGGTTGGGGTTAATGAACTGTTTCACAAAAGCACTGTCCTGTCCACCTGATGATTGCTTCACAGGACTACTGTGCGTGCTGAACAAAGTCACATAAAGAGATGAGTCCTTTCCTACTCACTTCCTCTGCACTCTTCGTCTTTGTGAGATTCTCATTGATCATCAGTGACAGATCAAGTGACCAAGGGTTTGATGAAGTGGGACTGTGCAGAGGGAGCTGTGACAAAGCAAGTGGTAGTCCCGTTGTCCCCGATCACATGTTGGTGGCCCCATAACAAGATGCATCGTAGAAGCCCCAGAGTGTAACCGAGCAAAACTCATCCCATGACTCTCCTGTGTGTAGCTGCTCCTCCCTCTGCCTCCCCCTCTCCACGAATGGCCCCATTACTCTCCCAGATGCTGTGCCAGAAACCTGAGCCAGTCCTGATGCCCCTTCGACTCTGCCTCCTTCCTTCACTGGCTGCTGGGCCTCTAGTTGCAAAATAAGTCTGAACCAGGTTTCCAGTCTCCGTGTCTGTCTTCATCTTAAGCCATGAGTTGCTTCCTTTCCTCCTGGGCCTCCTAATTTTCTCGAGGTCTGTTCCAACAGCAGAGGGGGTGCATTATAACAAGGCCACGAGCTCACCCCCTGCCCTGCTCCTCACTGCACTGCTGCCTTCCAGTTCTGCTGTGGCTGTGCAGCCTCATCCCACGCCACCCCATGCTCGCTGACCGAGCCCATCCTGGCTCCCCTCTGATTGGCTCCTAGTGCCGAACTCCTTCCTGATCAGCCTGGGCAGATGATCCTCATCTCTCTACCAGGAAGCTTCCTTCCCGGCTCTCTATCTGCCCACTTCTCCTCTCCCTTCAAGCTTACTTTTACATGTTAATTTCCTCTGGAAAGTTCCCCTTGACCGCAGAGACTTGAGTTAAAGTTTCTCAAGACCCTACAATTCTCCTTTAAAACATTTATGAAAATCATAAGGAAATATTTACTTTGCTTAAGGTCTTTGACACTGGCATCTACCTTTATATTTCTGACCATTCTAATTATTCTTGTTTTGCTGTACTTCTGTAATCTAATAGCAGTAAGAACTTTTTATTTTTTTTAATCACTTCTACATTCTGTCCCTTGCACAGTTCTTGACACAAAGTAGGAGACCAACTAATTGAATAAATGAATGAAGTACAAAAACATGAAGAGAAGAAAAATTCCAGTAAGAGATGAGGGAGATAATATACCGGTTAAAAATCATTGGTGTCATTAGGAAATAAAAACAGCCAATAATGGGTCCTTAAATGTATGTTGGATAAAAATTTAGAATTCAGCACATCATTTCCAAAGGAGGAAACTGAGTCATGAGATTGCTTGTGACTTATTCTGCTGTCATGTAGCTGATAACAGAATAAAAGGCAGCCCAGACACTTGACTACAAACCCTGTGTTCTTTATAATACACAATTCTGCTTTTGTGGCTTCCAAGTTTATCAAATGATGATGGCCTAACAGGATTCTGTGTTAAGAGTTGCATTTCCATAGGGATATGGAGCGAGTCATACTGGGATAGACCTCATGTGAGGTTAGTCAGGTGTTCTGGAGGCTCTAGAAGTTTCTAATATAATTTTCAAGGTGAGCTCCACAGAAATCTGTCTCCATGGATGGCATTCTTACTCAAATTTTCCATGAATTCTGCATCACTCTGAATTTGCTGCCAGCCAGGCTCTGTCTGCATCTCTGGATTCTTAAATACACACCCTCTGTCTAGTGAATGTGTGCTTCCTGTAGTTATTCCCGATTTGCATTGCTCAGGAAGCAGAGGTTGATACAGACAGATTCAGAGTGTGGGATGAGTGCAGGTCTTGGATCCTGGGTTTGAATCCTGAATTCCTCCCAACTTCAGCGTGTTTATTTCTAACCTGTTGTCCTAGGGTGGAATGAGTGAATGGATGTAAAAGGACTGGGGCACGGAAACACCATCAATCAGCATTAGCTGCATTTCCAGCCTCCTAGTTCTGGGTTTGGGGAACTTGCCATCTTATCAATGTGGTGTTGTGATTCTGGATTTTGATCATGAGTCTTTCAGCTTAACCTTTTCAACTGGCAGAACCCTGATCTTTTGACAGTGGCATCTGCCTTCATATGTCTGACCATTTTAATTGTTCTTTATTGACCTTCTCCCTTTCTGAAGTTCCTATTTATTAGCTTACTCAGCAGCCCAGACGTTGGCCATCCAAATTTAATAGGAGGGTAGGTAAATGTTTTCTGGAGTCTTTGTGGATAATTAATTGTTACACATGGTGGAAAATAAGCTTTTACAGGATGGATAAAGTAGGGACTCGTCCATTTATCTCTTAGGTGTTTTTGATCATCTGTTTTGTACATAAACTGAGGTTGTCAGATTTAGCAAATAAAAATACAGAACGCACAGTCAAGTGGGAATCCTGTATTTTCTCTGACAACCCAAACAGAGAAGGTCTGGTCTCTGGACTCAACAGCAGCGCCAAAATTAAGATGTGGTTTCTACACCAGGAAGTCTTTATATAAGTTAAATATGTAGGCATAGACTTAGAGATAAGTAACGGTACAATGCATGGAAAGAAAGCGTTACAGGAACATGGTACGTACGTTTCCTGCGGTCCCTGTGACACGACACCACAAAATTGGAGGTTCAGCACGACGGGAATGTTTTCTTTCTTATGGTGGATGTTAGAGGTCGGATTCCTATGGGCGGCTTGGGCTCCCTCTGAGGACTGTGAAGGGGAGTCTGCACCCTGTTGCTCTCCTGGCCTCTGGAACAGCCGGCTCCTTTTGGCTCATGGATGCATCACTCCAACTTCCGCCTCCGCCTTCACATGCCAGACTTCCTGTGTGCGTCTTCTCCTCTCCCCATAAGGACACTGGTCACATTGGATGCATGTCCACTGTAATGATTCCATCTCTACTTGATCACATCTGCAAAACCCATTTCCAAATAAAGCCACATTCAAAGGTACCAAGTGTTAGGGCATCAACGTGTCTTTTTGGAGAAACAGTTCAACCCAGAACAGGTTGTACAGGCAACCAGTGCCTTGAGCTCAGAGCAGGGCAACTCGCTGTGTGACGTGGTGGTGAAAAGGGCTCACGCTAGCTTCAAGAATCAGCTGGGCTGGACGTTGAAGGGTGGGTGGGCGCTTTTGCAGAGGGGACGACTGGCTTCACGTGGATGATTAACCAGAGAATTGAGAAGAAACTCATCTTCCAGGGATGCAAGATACTTGCTATAATTAGGGCACAGCAATATGTCGCAAACTTAGAGAAGCAGCGATAATTAAACTTCTTCAGCTCAGAAAAGCAAGAGTGTCATTATGAGGCAGATTTTATGGGTGTCCAAGGTTCCTTTCATCTCTGAAATTCTGGTTGCTCATTTTTTTTTTAATTTTTTAAATATTTATTTATTTGCTTTTAGTTGTACACAACGCGTTTTTATGTGGTGCTGAGGTTCGAACCCGGCCGCCGCACACGTGGTAGGTGAGCGCTCCACCGCTGAGCCACAACCCCAGCCCTGGTTGCTCATTTTTAATTTGGTTTAGGCATCAACCTTAGAGATCCTAGAGGAACAACTCCAGGAACCGACTGTAGACAGCAGCTGTATCCCTGATGCACTGGGCCCGTTCTAATGGAACTCAAGTTGGAGATTATTTTTAAAATTGGACATTTTAATTAAGTGTAAAATGCAAGCCATCAGTACAGTGAGGATGTTATTTGCTCCATAGAAGTGATTAAACTTTTCATCTTTTTAGGATATATCCATTTGGCAAAGTTGTTCTGGATGAAACTCAGACCAGAAAGAAGTCCTAAGCTTAGTTTATTGTGTGGGTAGCCAGGGTAGGAGCCATGCTATGCTGGAAATAAAATTTTTGTGAGTGTGGCTTAGATGGAAGGGACCATATTTTTATAAGGCCTAATGATTTTAGACCTGGATTTCCAACCTCCTAAAGGAACCAAATGAAATGCAATTAAAGTAGCAATTCATAGTATCACAAGCCCCAAGTTAAATAAGACACAAGCCATGGCAAGGCAGAGAGAGGCTGTCCAGTCTGCCTTTGTTCTATTGCTGTGGCCTCCTATGCATAAGCATGTGATTTCTCACATCTTCCCCTTACAATTTGCCTAAATCAGCTTTTCCTGAAATTTATGTTAGTTCGCCATAGACTGGAGTAAATTGCAGGGCTGAGATAAGGCTAGAGTTTTCTTCTAGTTCAAGTTTCAAAATATCTTGCGAAGTGAAGGGGAGGTCTACCTGCGGTGTGAGCTTGCTCATTTGCTGTTGCTGTGGGTTGGATCTGGAATGTCCCCCAAAGGCCCACGTGTTGAAGGCTTGGTCATCAGCCTTGGCCCCACTGGGTGGTGGTGGACCTTTAAGAGGAGGGGCCTAGTGGGAGGAAGGTAGGCTGGCAGAAGCAGGCCCTTGAAGGGGATATAGCCCCTTTATTCTATTTCCCAGCTGCCGTGAGGTAAGCAACCTGTTCCACCATGTGCTCCCCACCATGACGTACTACTGCTTCACTAAAGGCCCAGAAGCACAGGGGCCAACCAACCATGAACCAAGACCTCTGAAACCATGAGCCAAAAACCTTTCATCTTTTTAATGTTTTTATCTCAGATATTTTGTTGCAATAACAGAAAACTGACCAACACAGTCATCAATTACTCATTTACCCAATTGTTGCCCAACTGCCATCACTAAATCAGAGGTGCAGATACAGGGAAGTGTAATGGCAGAAAGCTTCCATTTCATTACATTCCTCATAGGTCTGACATTTGTTGCTATCAGAGGTTTGGGTTTGTTGAGCTGATTCCCATAGACATATTTCTTCCCTCCTGATTTTGCTCATAGTCAGATAAATTGCCACAAGCCTGAGTCTTGAAGACTAAAAAAGATCAAGTTTACTCAATGAGAGCATAAAGATTTATCTGCTTTCCACTTGATACACTCTTCCTTTAGAAAAGGAACTTTTATCAAGCAATTGAACACTAAAATTTCAGTCAATTATTTCATTGTTGAAATTCATATTATCTTAGTACAAGAGTTAATTAAGCATTCAAGCAATCACGACTGAAAAGAGACTGAGTCCTGGTTACTTACCTCAACTGTGAGGTGCAGCTGACAGCAGGAGAGCTCTGCTGCTTTGGGTCCTTCTGGGCGCTGGTGAGTCTGGCTCAGCAGACTCTGGGATTTATGGGACTCCATTGGCCTAACCTTGGACAAAACTCCTGGAGCCTCCTGCCTGCCAGATACCTTTGTTTAAACCCTCTCCCCCTGTAGAGGACTTCTACCACCTATCAAGTGAAAGGTGACATTTGTCTCTCCAGGGTTTCGGCACTCGCAGGCTCTTAACTACAACTTTCCTAACTTCTGCTGAGATTCTACGCCCCAGGTTATTTGTGGTAGAGGTGCATATTGCTGGGCTCCTTATCTGCACAAAAAAGAATGTCTGCTTAGGACTCAAATCAAGTTTTCTTCTCCCGTTACAGGATTAAAAACAAACTTGTTTATTCTAGAATGTATTAAAAATTTAGAAAGTAGCAAAGAAAACAACTCAGAGTATTACCATCACTTTGAGGCAACTATTATCTGTGTTTCAATGTATATCCTTTCAATCTGAAAAATATGCAGGGATCCTGTTTCCTGCATACATTATTTTATAAACTGGTTGCATTTTTATTCTTTCTGAAGTGTGTAATAATTTTCTTAAAGTTGTTCATCAAAAGTGACGGCCAGTTGTGGTGCGGCGCGTTGGGCGGGCGGCCCGGGTCTGCCGCGGGACTCGGGGCGCAGCCGAGCCGCTGAAGGGGTGGGGCGGGCCGGACGCGCCGCGGGGCCCGGGCGCCGCGGGTTCGAAGCCCGGCCCCGCGAGGGGAGGCCTGGCCACCCCGGGGGAGCTGCCGGGCGGTGAGTTTGCCCCGCAACCGAAAGAAGGCGGGAGCCGGCGGGGGCCTTGGAAACCCCCTGGCAGCCCGGCCCGGAGTCCCTAGGGAGCCACCGCATCCTGGGACGCCCCCCGGGACACCCCTGACGCTGGGTAACGATTCTAGGCCCCCGGCCGAAGGCGCCTCCGGGTGCCCCCCGGCGGGGCCCTGCGAGCCGCGGGAGCTGACCCTGGGGCCTCGAGCCGGGGGGCAGGGGCTCTCCGGAGACGCGGGCCAGGGGCTGAAGGAGCCGGGCCTCTCGGACGCGGGGCCGGGCAGCGCCTGTCTGGAGACGGGCTCCGGGACTCTCGGGTGCGGGATCTCTGCGACCTGCCCCGCGGGGAGCGCGGCCGCGGAGTGGCCTACAGGGCGCCCTCCCCGAGAGGGGCCTGCCCGGGGCGGGGAGATGAACGGCTTCGGCACCGAGCAGGACAGCCGCGAAGGGCCCCCGCCGCCCCCGCCCCGGGCTATGGCCAGAGCTGCGGCCTCGTCGAGGACGGCGAGCGCTGCGTCCGGCCCGCGGGCAACGCCTCCTTCAGCAAGAGGGGCCAGAAGAGCATCTCGCAGAAGAAACTCAAGCTGGACATCGACCAGAGCGTAAGGCACCTACACATCTGTGATTTCCACAAAAATTTCATTCAGAGTGTTCAAAACAACAGGAAGAGGAAGACAAGGGACGGTGGTGGAGAGTCTCCTGAGCACGACACTGACATTCCTGAGGCCGATTTGTTCCAGCTGCAGGTGAATACTCTACGACGTTATAAACGACACTACAAGTTGCAGAGGAGACCAGGCTTCAATAAGGCCCAGTGAGCAGAAACTGTCAGCCGACACTTCAGGAACACACCTGTGAATGAAAAAGAGACCCTCGCCTACTTCATCTACATGGTGAAGAGTAACACGAGCAGACTGGACCAGAAATCAGAGGGTGGCAAGCTTGAGTGAGGAGGAAGCACACCTTAAAGAAATGAAGTATGATATTCAATGCACAGGTGATATCTGTGACCATTAAGCCCATAAAGACTGTTAAATATTATTGTAAATAAAAAAGTTTGAATGATGAAAAAAAAAAATGACAGCTATATGGTTGTGAAAATAGAAAAGTGGCTCTGGAGGCAGAGAGTGTGTGTTCTGGTTCTGATTTCCCCATTTGTGCAAACTTTGGAAAGCGATTGAGCTTCTTAAAATCTCATCTTTCTTATCTGTAAAATGAGTATGATAATTATATGCACCCCAGGGAGCTGCTTGAAAATCAAATGACATAATGTATGTCAACATCCCTACTGTATGTACCTGATGTGCTCAATGAAATGTTAAAGATTCTAATTATCCTACCATTGTAAGCTATTCAGGAACATAATTTTATATGACTGCATGCAATTTTTGTTTTAGTCAGCTTTTGCATTGTTGTGACCAAGATACCTGACAAAAATGACTTAGAGGAGGAAAATCTATTTGGGGTTTGTGGTTTCAGAGATCTCAGTCCATAGACAGCCAACTCCATTGCTCTGGGTCCAAAATGAGGCAACAGATCATGGCAGAAAGGCATGGCAGAGGAAAGCATCTCAGCTCATAGCTGGGCCCTGAATCAGAGAGCAGAGAGAGGAAATAGAAGGGGTTTCAGGGAAGAATAACCCTTCTAGGGCAGGACCCAAGTGACCCACCTCCTCCAACCACACCCCACCTGCCTACAGTTACCACCCAGTCAGTCCATTCAAACTAGGATGGTCTGATTAGGTGACAGCTCACTCTCTAATCATTCCACCTCAAAACACTACTGTGTTGAC
The DNA here is from genome assembly GCA_025594165.1 of Tamias sibiricus. NCBI lineage: Eukaryota > Metazoa > Chordata > Mammalia > Rodentia > Sciuridae > Tamias > Tamias sibiricus. The sequence goes on from CM046660.1 coordinate 53,438,574, forward strand.
ACAGGAGCTTTTGGGGGAGACCTCATCTCCAAAATAATAATAATTATGTCTTTGGTATGTACTATAGTTTTGTTACCTGTTCACCTATGTTCACACATTTAGTTTGTTTATCATCTTTGCATGATAACTTTTTTTTTTTTTTTTTTTTTTTTTTTTTGGTACTGGGGATTGAACTCAGGGGCACTCGACCACTGGGCCACATCCCCAGCCCTTTTTTGTATTTTATTAGAGACAGGGTCTCACTGAGTTGCTAAGTGCCTCACCATTGCTGAGGCTGGCTTTGAACTCACGATCCTCCTGCCTCAGCCTCCCAAGTGCTGGGATTACAGTCGTGCGCCACCGCGCCCGGTGATAACTTTTTTAATGTTTTTTTTTTTTTTTTTTTTTTTTGTAGTTCAATTTGTTTTCTGACTTATCTCTATTCAGGTAATTAGATAAAGTAGAATGAGTGGGTCAGGTGCAATAAATGTGTTGTTAATATCCTTCCAAAGAATCATGACTATATTTACATCAGCATATAAATAGGATTCTGAATAGGATTCTGTCACCATATGCCTGCCAGCAAATGGAGTGTGTGTGTGTATGTGTGTGTGTGTGTGTGTGTGTGTGTGTGTGTGTGTAATTGTATTTGGCAGATAACTTGGTGTCTCACTCTTAGATTGCAAGAAACTTTAAACTGTTGTGGTGTGGATGATATTTGAAAGGACTTGAACTCCTCTGGAATTGAGTGCTGTGAAGTAAATGAGGATCTAAAGTGATTTACTCTAACATCTGGAGTCATCTGTAGGCTCTACTAATGTGGAAGCTGTCTAGACATGGCAGAAAAGTTGTGATTAACTACCCTAGAAATTCAGGGCTGTTGTCACAACCTTTTTACCATGCTTTATCATATTCTCTAGCTCATATGCCCTGCTTTGTCATGTTTGATAACTGATATAATGTATTTGATGAGTATAGCCCATCTATTTATACAAACACAATCCCCCAAGGAACCACATTGCCTGGCATTTACACATTTGCCTGGTTTGTAGGCTCTCCCTGTTAGGCTCACAGAATATGGTGGCAGTTATGCTGCTAGCAGACCCTCTGACACTCAGCTTAGGAAGCCTTGTGGCAATACAGTACTCTCTTGGACTGTACATGCACTATGGTGAGAAGCCACCTGTCACTCTGAAACTACCATTCCCTGGGATTTCCCAAGCTAGCCATGTGGGGAGGTCATGTGGGGGGAGAGTTCCTGTGTCAAGTTATTCCAATTCCTCCAGGTAACCCCCCCCAAAAGGTGAGTGTAGAAGAAATGCTGGTCATTCCAGTCCAGCCAGCTCTTCTGATACCTCCAGCTCCAGCCACTGTTGAACCATGACCGTGTGAAAGACCACAAGTGTTGACTACCAAGGAGAGCCAGGTCAACTCAGGACCACAAGATAAAATTATTCCACTGCAGTAAGCCACTAACTTTTAGGGTGGTATGTCCTGCAGTGATAGAAAGTCACTATAACGGGTTAATGCAGAGGAAATACAAGCTTACAAGCTCTTTGGTTTGAAATAGTTCCTTTGAAAATTAGTGGAAAGTAGAACTTGGAAGTATCAATGATTAATTTTGTCAAAATAAAGATGTGTGCTAGAAGCCAGCAGTGGGAGTGGAGAAGTGAAGGCATTGAGGAAAATAGCAGCATTCCATTTCACATGGCTGGATGGTACAGAGAAGGGAAAGGACCCAGGGAGTGGTTATTGGGAGTCAGTTGAGCAGGGTATGCAAGTCAAGGGTTGGGGTGATGTGGGGATTTTTGAAGTCTGGGAAGTGAGATGTTCTGACAAGGACAAATTAATAGCAACCTCTTTATTGACTGAATTTTGAATCATACAAAACATCAGATGAAGAGCCACATTCCACGTTAATCAACTTCATATGTATATAACTAACAACATGATTTCTCTGTATGGTAGTGCCAATGGACTTTTAAAATACTATTATCTTCTACAAGCAATGATTTCCAATGCCCTACAACATAGTAGGGTAACTATTGTTGATATCAATTTTATGCATATTTCAAAATTGTTGGTAGAGAGGATGTTGACTTTCCCCAAACAAATAAGAAGTGTTTGAGATGATGGATACGTTAATTACCATGATCTAATATTGAATGAACACTGTATAGATGTATTAAAATATCACCGTAAGCATGTGCAATTGCTATGTGCTGATTTAGAATAAAAATTAAAAAGTATTTTAAAAGTTAATTTAAAATTTTGTTAATTTGAGGGCAGATACTCTAAATTCTATTTTATTATTTAACTTGCTTGACTTCTTTGCAAATGCAATACATATAACTGGCAGTTAAGATGACATGTCTGGGCTGCATAGAATGTGGCAGAAGTTAATTGACTTGATAATGGAAAATTGTAATATGAAGAGTTTTTATTTTATTTAGAATCTTAGTTGCCCTTCCTATGTAACAATGAATATTGAGAAATATTCACCCTTGACATCGGATATATTGCCATTTTATTTCCACTTTTAATTTGCAGTCAAAGTTATCTGTTGCCCCAGTGCAGGCTGCTATTTTTTTTTTTAAAGAGTTTTTGTTAAGATTTTTACTACATGGACTTAATTATGGGCTCACATAACAAATCTGGTAACTGCTTCAGAGGGACCATTCTAATCTAAGAAGTACCTAAGATAGTCTTAAAAGAATATCTAATTACATAGTTCTAATACTTAATAGACCAGCACAACAGGTAGCAGCAACACTTTAGAACACTGAGAAGCCTTGTGGCCTTTAGGGTATAAAATATTACTTATGAGAAACAACACAGCATTATGCCATTATGTAACAGCTCATAGTAACAAAGCTCAAAGTAGCTATTAATGCCAGACATGATAAGTATCATATGCATTTTACTTTATTTGCCATAAAAACTTTTCATTTTTAAAAGTTAGATTGTAAAAAGAAAATGAGATCTCTTTATTCCAGGAGACAGTAAAAAATCACGATATGTTAGATAAAAGAACAGTGTGACTTTTGAAAGAAAAATGACAAAGTCGTAAAATGTATCAAATTAATTATAATGTGCATATTAATGTCTAAACTACAAAATGCATGTAAGATTTCAGAGACAAACGATTCACAATATGATATTTATGTATTTGAATCTGTCATCCCAGGATATCTGAGCAATAATGAAAAAAAGTTGAAGTAGAAAGCAAAATACAGGACAGGAAGGGGGCGGGGTGCTCTGCCAAACGCTATGCGGCGTTTGCTTTTCTCGTGCCTCGGGTAGAACGTTTTGTGAGAAGTGCAAGTTATCGCGGGAACTGTATTAAAAAAGCCCTGGCGCTTACAGGACGACCAGGTAAATGAATGGGAGGACGACTCTCGGCTATGGTGAGGTTAGCGTCGCGGATCCGGACGCCCGGACCTCTCAGCTTTTGCCACCAGCCGCAGCAGCTGCGGGAAGGAGTGAGGAAGATAGAGTAGGCTAAAAACAGGAGAAGAACATGGAAGCAGATATTGCAGATCTTCGAAGCAAGCTCAAAGAGGTTGAAAAAGAGCAACTAAAAGCTGCACAGTATGGCTTACAACTACTGGAGAACCAAAATGAATTGCAAAATCAATTAGATAAATGTCGTAATGAAATGATGACCATGACCGAGAATTATGAACAAGAAAAAATATACTCTTCAGAGAGACGTTGAGCTCAAGAGTCGCATGTTAGAAAGTTTGAGCTGTGAATGTGAAGCTGTTAAGCAACAACAAAAAATGCAGCTAGAACAATTAGAATAGCAGCTAAGCAGAAGCCATGGACAGGAAGTGAATGAACTAAAAAACAATATAGAAAAACTGAAAGTAGAGTTAGATGAAGCGAGGCTTAGTGAAAAGCAGCTGAAGCACAAAGTAGACCACAAGAAGGAAGTCCTGTCTCATAAATCAGAGGAAATACCGGTGATGTCTGAGCGTGCCCACGAGAGCATGTCTTCAAAGACGCTGTCTCTTCAGATCGAGCTGACTGAAATGGAAACTATGAAGAACACCCTCAGAGAAGAAGTGAATGAACTACAGTACAGGCAGGAACAACTAGAACATCTTAGTACTAACTTACTGCGCCAGGTAGACCGACTTAAAGAAGAAAAAGAAGAGCAGGAGAAAGAAGCAGTTTCTTACTATAATGCCTTAGAGAAACCGAGCGTAGAAAATCAAGATCTGCAGGTGCAGTTGGGCCAGGCCCTCCAGCAAGCCTTGGATCCCAATAGTAAGGGCAACTCTTTGTTTGCAGAGGTAGAAGATCGAAGGGTGGCAATGGAACGCCAGCTTATTAGTATGAAAGTCAAGTATCAGTCACTAAAGAAGCAAAATGCATTTAATAGAGAGCAGACGCAAAGAGTGAAGTTACAGATTGCCACATTGCTACAGATGAAAGGATTTCAAACTGAATTTGAGCAGAAGGAACGGTTATTTTTCATGTTAGAGCAGAAGAACGGTGAAATAAAACATCTTTTAGGTGAAATTAGAAATCTGGAGAAATTTTAAGAATTTATATGAAAGTATGGATTCAAAGCCTTCAGCCAACTCTGGTGCGCTAGAAGATAACACCTATTATACAGATTTACTTCAGCTAAAGCTTGAGAACTTAATCAAAGAAAATGAAAGCAGCAAAGGTGAATTGTCCATACAGCGAATGAAAGTGTTGTTTGAGAGCCAGCGGGCCCTGGATATTGAGCGAAAACTTTTTGCAAATGAAAGATGCCTTCAGCTTTCAGAAAGTGAAAATATGAAACTGAGAGCTAAGCTAGATGAATTAAAGCTGAAGTATGAACCTGAAGAGAAAATCGAAGTGCCTGCACTCAAAAAGAGGCGGGAGGTGCTACCTCTGGATGTGACCCCTGCTAAAGATGAATGTGCCAGCGGTGCTGCCGGGGAAGAAACTTCTAGATTCCCACCTCAGAAGGAGACACAGTCCTGTCCTAACCATTCAGAAGGTGACTTGCAGTTAGAAAAACCAGTGCCCATGGATGTGCAGCCAGAGAAGGAGAAGAAATGTGTGAAGTTCACAGCCAGGCCAGGTGACGCTGAAGCCTTAAGTGAAAGAAGTGAGACCATGCCCGGCTCTCTCAGGTTAGCTGCTGAGTCAATGCTTCGAACAAACATTAACAAAGATAAAGAACCTGTAATCAATTTGGAAAAGGAACCTTGTAAGAAATCACATTCTATTGTATACGCGTCCTCCAAATCCACTGCAGAGACCCAGTGTCCTCAGCAGTAAGGACTTCTCTCTGATCAGAGGAGGTACTCCTTGCCCTGAGGTCACTGAGGAGCTTAGTTAAGAGCCGGAGTGGTGCCCGAATGCGAAATACTCACGTCTGCTCCTTGTGTCAAGACCCAGCATTTCCATGCTTCTTCAACCAGGCTTTCAATTTTGATTGTGATTCTAACCTGGAGAGTTTCTTAAGTGATGACCCTTCATGGATCTTCTGTGATTCACACTGAATTAACTATTAACAGAAGGAAGATTATGCTTAATTTAAATCTACATGCTGTGTAGTATCTGGATTTTTCTAAAGTGAAGTGAATACTTGAACTACCTTCAGAGCCATATATTCGGAGAACACTGAAGTCATTTACTATTATATTTTTGTATGCGATCTTATATGAACTTAGTTTTTCACTGTATTGTAAAAATAGAAAATTTGATTTGAAAATATATATTACAGATTTTGTCGGTTTTTAAAGCACCTATATTTATCTTTGTATTCATATTCATGACTGAGATTTTATGACTAAAGCATATGATACAAATAATTTTTTTTAAATATTTATTTATTTGCTTTTAGTTGTACACAATGCGTTTATTTGTATGTGGTGCTGAGGATCGAACCCGGGTTGCGCACGCGCTAGACGAGTGCTCTACCGCTGAGCCACAATCCCAGCCCCAATAATTTTTAAATGTAAAATAAAATTGCAATAATTTCTCAAAAAAAAAAAAAAAGAAAGAAAGAAAGCAAAATACACTGTAACCTTGAAGTTATTTGACCCAAATGCTGAGGGGAAAAGGTTCTGTGGGAATCTGGACTGCTCTTCAGAAGGAAAGTGAATTTGAATCACCATCTATGTTCAAATATTTTGGTGTTGGCCATATTTTTCTCCAATATCTATTGAGAAATATATAGGCAACCCCTAAAATTTTGGCTGTATTTTGTAGAACTCTTAAAAATCTGTTTTGGTTTTATGAGCAAGAGGACTTTTTGTTGTTTGAAATGATGCACTTCACATAAAAGCTCAGAATCTATAAAAGTATTACATGGTGAGGATGCTTTACCCATTAACAAATTTCATTCCCAAGTTCATGTCTGATGATGAACCAAACAACCAAACTCAAACAAAATTAGGATATGCTTGCCGATGGGTCCTGCTACAAACTAAATCTACTTTTTCTTCACTTTCTATTTTGTTAAGTTTGCATGAAAATGTATGTATGTGGGAAATGTTCTAACAGTGTCTTCCATGGGCAGAGGCTTGCATTCTCTGAGACCACTGGTATGTAGATAAATAGCTGGCACCTGTAGATGAACATTTCAAAAATTTCACAGACCAGAAGTCGACAGTTTGAGAAAGAGTTGTTTTTTTTTTTAAAGGCAATTTTATGACAAATTATGCAAGTTTTAGTCATGACAAACATTTGAACAATGTGCATTTAGACAATAGAGACAGACATGATAATATTGTTGGAGTGTTTACACTTTGCATCTTATTAAAAAAAGTCAAGCTTTGGTTGAGATGAATAAACTCCCTATCCTGATACGTTTTTTTCTTCCCTAACAAAATTTGAATGGCATTCAAATCCACAATGTTGGAATGAGATCTGAACTTGAGAATATTCACATTCATGATCTGTACATCTCAGTAAATATGATCTCTTTTGTTTGATGCCTGATAATATTTTATCAATTAAGTTATTGCTCCATTCTTCAAGATAGATTTCAGATATGGATGTGTCACCCATGCTGGTGCCACATTGTGAGATAATATTCTATGGCCCCTCCACTGTCAATACAAGACAAGCAAAAGCACAGAAAAATATCCTGCATGCTGTTCACATTTATTTATTTTTAAGATCTAAGGTAAGAGACTTCTGAATACAGTTCTGAAAGAGTAACAGGAATCAGATGTAGTCTCTCACCTTAACTAATTAGGAAACTAGACACAATTTATAAAGCAATGGTTCTCAGACATGAATTATATAATAGACAATGCATAATATATCCCTGATCACAAGATGAACTGTATGACAGCCCAAGTTTTCTTCCTTGGAGACTGTGTCCCACCTACTGTGCAGAGAGATGTCAACAAATCAAAGCAAAGGAATCTCACTGAGTCACACAGACATTGATTGGAGTTCAGGAAGCCTTTGGGGACCAACCGGAGTTCCACAAAGAGAGCTTGGAAGGACTGCAGAGAAGCTTTTGGGGGCTTTTTCAGAACAATGATCTGCTTTTAAGTGAGGATTTACTACCCAAGATTGAGAAAGAACCACCAGAAATACATAGGCTGAAGAAAACCAGGGGGATGTCTTCTGTTCCTATCCATCAGAGTGGGGAGATTTCATAATCAGTGAGGCATTGGTTGGGAGACTCAGAAGGAAATTATGTTGTAATGGGGCTAGTACCCCTAACATAAGGGCTATCTTAGACCCACCCTAGAAAAGCTTAAAAGTAATCCTACACAAAACCAACTGATCCCAAGTGGCTTAAATGCATCCCAGACCAAAAAAAAAAAAAAAAAACCAGCATCACCTAAATGAACAACAAAATCTCTCACTCAACAACATAAAATTCACACCATCTACTATCCAAAAGAAAACTGGCTGGCATGCAAATAATTAGGAAATGCTATCCCATAGCTCAGAGAAATATCAGTAGACTCAGACTGAGAAATAAAAGAAATGATGCAATTAACAATGATGTTAAAATAACTATTAAAATATGTTCTATAATCATGAAGGTGGAGGAAAGAATATGTGATGAGAAGAAAGATAGAAGACATAAAATGACTCAAATAAATAAGACTTCTAATAGTTAAAAATAAAGTACCTGGGATGGAAGACAGACTCATTAGGATCATCAGATTAGATCTTGCAGGGAAAGAAATCTGTGATCTTGAAAACATAGCAATAGAGAATTTCCAAAATGCGATATGAAAAAAAATAATAATAAAAAACTAACAAAGCATCAGTAACTTTTAAGAAAATATCAAAGAGTCCAACATATGTGTAATTGATATCCTAAAGTTAAATAATACAATTTTTTAAAGTGGGGACAGAAAAGATATTTAAAGAAATAATGGTAAAATATTTTCCAAATATGATAAAAATGGAAACGTACAGATTGAAGATATTCATTCAAAAGAGAGAAAACAAAAACACACCAGGACACATCACAATCAAAATTCTGAAAAGTAATTATATTTAAAAAAAAACTTGAAATCATCCATAGAAACGACAAAAAGGAACAAATATGAGAAAGAATCTAACTCCTCATCAAGAAGCTATAAGATCTAAAAGACAATAGAGAAGGGTTTTTAAAATACAGAAAGGAAAATACAGAAAGCTATGCAAACATTCCTATGTAGAAGAAATCGAAGCAGCTTCTGAAGAGCCTTCTTAGTAGTTCATTTTAAAAGAATAATAAAGGAGAAGAGAGAAATGGTAGAAAGAAGGAGATTCAGGAAAAGTGGATCTAACCACTGAGCAAAAAAGAAGCTAAAACACCAAATGAAACTGTAAAAACAGCTAAGTGCCACCCAAAGACTTGGTTAGCAAGAAGGTAAGCAAGGAAATGACAATTTTGTGCATGGAGGGTGGTGTCACATCAAGTGATGTGTAGGAAAAAAGCAGTTTTTAACTCTAGACTGAAGAAGGAAAGCTTAGGTTTGGTAAGGAGGGTACAGTAACACCAAACAGTGCAAAATATGTGCAGTCCCTGGCTCACTCTATCCCAGGGCTCAGAGTATTATGCTACTGGGACTAAAGGAAGGCTAATTTTTTATCATGCTTTCTGCTGTTTGCTAGTGTGTAGAAACATGATCAATAATGAAGGGGGAAAAAATCACACTGGAGACAACCATGCAGCCAAGAGATTTATTCACCAGCCTTTATGGCTGGTCGGAGGTAGAAGAAGTATGGGGAGAGAGGAGTCAGGGAGAGGGAAGTGTGCAAGCTCTGTTGGGAGAGAGAAGTCAGGGAGAGGGGAGTGTGCAAGCTCTGAACAGAGGGTGGGTGCCTGGTGGTGCCGGCTGTGGTCTCTGGAGGTGTTGGCTGGGGCAGCTGCCATCGGGCTGGAGACAGTGGGTCTGGAGCTGTCAGCTAGGGCAGCTGCTGTCAGGCTGGAGATGGTGAGTCTGGAGCTGTTGCAGAGGCTGCCTCCTCTCAGCAGGGAGGAGCTGTTGTGTCTGAGCTCTGGGGAGGCAGGAGCTTTAAGTAGGGATTTCTGGTAGGGGGTGTATCAGAGCAACCTTTAACGCTATTGGCTCTTTGCCCAGGGAACAGGGTGACCTTTAAGCTGATTGGATCCTGCCTGGGAAAAATGAAACCAGGTTGCTTTTTATGGAAATTTCCATGGGTGAGGTAGCCCATCAGCCCAAGCCTATCTATCAAATAATATTTTTGTACATTGGTCCCACAACATTGCTGAGCTCTTATTCAGATACTTCAAGATGCTTTTGAATTTTTTATCCAAGCCACATTCTGTCAGCAAGAATTACATCTTTATTGCTTCTTGGCAATCCTTATAATTAAGAAACAAACAAACAATATTTTGAGCTACATAGGATGCTTAATCCTGATTTTAAATAAAAAAGCTTTTACATTTTAAAATGACATATTTAAAACGACTGCAACATCATGGCCCAGCTGGATTTATAACAAGAACACAAGGACTCATTAAAATAGGAACATCTACTGATTTTTAACAATCGAAATGAAAAAACTAACATTTTGATAGATATAGAAAAAGTAAGACTAGGATTCAAGTTCCATTTTTTATTAAAAATTAAAAAAAACTCCTAAGAGGAATGATGAATATTGACATTGATGATTAGTATTATTAAGACACAAATTTAACAAGGAAGTGGCAAAAAGAAGTGGCAAGTGAGTACTTAAACACAGATTTAGAATGTGCCAATAGAACTAGAATGACATTAATTACCCTAACCCTAACCCTAACCCTAATCCTAACCCCTAACCTTAACCCTAACCCTAACCCTAACCCTATATGGCTGTTGTTTCATAGTCCTGAGCCTTCAAGATTTTGTCATCCCACCAATAGTGCTTATTTTCACCCTAAATATGTATGAAGAGGGGCCTATTTTATCTTATTTTTGTTCCACAATGAAGCAGGACAGCTTCTTCCTCATTGTTTTCTTTTTCCTAACAGGAAGGTTTTCCTCCAAGAAAACCTCCTGCCACAGTCTATGCCCAGCTTCAGGCTAGGCCTCAGCCCTCCAGAGGCACCCCCAGTCACCCTCTGTCCTTCCCATCCCTGTCACACCACCCTGTTCTCCATCAGCACTTTCTGAGAAAAGCCTCCCCAGGGAACCATCTCTTCTGAAATCCTTGTCTTAGATCTGGCTTTTTGGGGGACACCAACCTAAGACGTGCAGACTTGTGGACAAGATCCCAAGATAAAAGAGCTTCTGGGCTGGGGTTGTGGTTCAGTGGTAGAGCGCTTGCTCAGCACGCGCATGGCCTGGGTTGATCCTCAGCACCACGTAAGAATAAAGGCATTTACAACTAAAACAAATAAATATTTTTAAGAAAGAGAGCTTCTTCATAACCCACATACACCGATAGTTGTTAATTAGTGTGTGTCTGTCTGAAGGGAGGTATCTAAAACTATAGGGTGGTTGTGCCTCCTTCTAAATTTTATCAATACTTGAATACAAATGTAGAAAGTTTCTCAGTGAAGATAAAGAGCCGGGCACAGTGGTGCACGCCTGTAATCCCAGCACTTGGGAGGCTGAGGCAGGACAATTGCAAGTTCAAAGCCAGCCTCAGCAATGGAGAGGCACTTAGCAACCCAGTGAAACCCTGTCTCTAAATAAAATACAAAAAGGGCTGAGGATGTGGCTCAGTGGTCGAGTGGCCCCTGAGTTTAATCTCCGGATCTCTGGTACAAAAAAAAAAAAAAAAAAAAAAAGAAAAGAAATTGCATTGGCATGGGGGAGGTTTAGTGCTTGTATTAAATGACAGACTCACAATCTGAGTGAATTTTAATGGGCTGGAAAATGGGTAAGTCTAAGAAAATTGTATTATAATTTATATTATTAAAATTATAATTATATGAATTAAAATTAAGGTCCTACAATTGAGTCTTCTCAATTTTGGGATAGTATCATTGCTAAAATTATAGAGATATTGGTCAGCAGTAAACTAAAAGTTCACATTGTATGTGGCTGCTAAAACCTCTGGTGACCAGAATTAGATTAATGAAGTAACATCTAGACCGAAGGAGGTAATAATTACTTTTAGTTGTACAGTAAACAGATAGTGGTGTCTGCAAATCTTGCTTTTGACAGAACAGAAAAAAATCTACTGACTACTAGAGAAAGGAGGTTGTAGGCACTTGGAAATGTTGTATGGAAAAGGATGAGCTAGATATGGTCACTTAGCAATAAGAAAAGAAGAATCAGAGAGGCTAAGCTGTCTTCCTTTTTTAAAAGTGCTGCCCTGTGGGGAAGGAATTACAACTGTCTGAATGACCCTAGAGTTGTTCATGTCATTCTGGCCTGTGTATAATCCAGTGTCTTGCATGTAGTAGGAGCTCAATGAAGGTTTACTGCTGCATGACAAACGGACACAGTGGTTTTTTTTTTTGTTTTTTTTTTTTTTTTTTTTTTTTGTTTGTTTGTTTGTTTGTTTTTTTTTTTTTTTTTTTTTTTTTTTTTTTTTTGCATTTAACCATGCAGCTGAGGCAGGACATGCTCTTTTTCCATTTTCCTGTTTACATCCATTGTTCTAGCCCACATTTGAGGCTGTGCTTGGGATGCTCAGGCCAGCCAACTTTCCATCCTATGCAGAATATTTCATATATATAATTGCAGGTCTATAAATGCAAGTATGATCATGAAGTTGGTGCCTCTTAACAAATACAACCTGTAGTTTTTTTAATTCCTTTTATGAAAACTGTCCTTGAGTTCACAGTCTCCAGCAGAGGCAAACAGCTGTAGGGACATTTGCTTTCCTTCTTCATCCCGGCTGTTATTATTCCCCTCTGCATTGGATTGGTGTTGTCTCAGGCGTCAACCTTTTCAAATCTCTTAACATAGTGGTCAAGTTCATTATGTAAAGAAATAAGCCAACTGACTTCTGTTATTGCCTGTTCCAAGATTTTTTTTCCCCATTTCCCAATCATGTTATTGTTTTTCTAAAAGCACATTTCAGGTTTGTAAATCAGATTAAATTAGGTGATGAAAATTATTTAGTTCTTTTGGTCTGTTGTTTGTGCATGGGGGGCCACTCTCACTTCTGGTCCAGTGGGAGGAAGGGTGCTTTCAGTTTCTTTTCACAGTGGTGGGTGCTTTCAGGACACAGGTGCTTGTTGTGGGGTCCTGAGGGGGCTGGCACTTCTGGGGCACCACTTGGACCATGTGATGCCTGCCAAATGCTGGTGATGAGTCCCAGGATGGGCGCAGCACCCTCTCTGTCCCAGGACAGGAGGGCTTGTTTCCCACTGTGTTGTCCTGGCCTTCACAGCCTGCCCAATAGTGCAAGTCCTGCCCCCACCACTCGGTACTGCACCCAGGGCACTGCAGGCACCCACGGACCACAGGCTGGGTATTCCTCCAGAACAACAGCTACTCAGAGGCCCTCTGACTATACCAAGATGCCATTTTCTTGATTCTATTATTTTTTCTCATTTGTATTATATCTCAGCATAATTGGGTCCCAAATTACAACCAGTTATATTTCTAGATCACTGAGCAATGTGCACATTTAAAACAAAAATCTCTGTATTCTTAAGGGGTTTATCCACTCACAACATTTCAAAGCATATTTTTATTTGGAAAACATAAACGTGCAAGATAGCTTTTTATATAGCTGCAGTCAGAGGTACAACCTCAGACAGGTCAGCAAATGCCTGTGGACCTTGGTCTCTTCATTTGGAAAAGAAGAAAGGATTGGATCATCTCTAAGGTGATTTCCAGAGAAAACACCATTTGACTGTATAATTGAGAAAAGTTTTCAATTATAGCTTTGTATTTCCTTGCCCTCCCCCTTCCCACCCTCGGCAAAGGCACCCTGATCATCCTTTTGTTAGGGCCTGATTGTCTCATATTATTTATAGCTGCCACTAATTTGCTCGTTTGCTTGCTGGAAAATAGCTAATTAAAACCCACTTCAGCTAATAAGCTGACTGGGACCAGGCAAATGTCACTCTGTGCTGTCTGCTATTTCCGTTATACTTCACATTATTAGTGCTGTTTCTCCTCTCTCTGTCATCGTGAATGCACGGGTAGATTTTGTGCCTTCTGTGCAGGTATGCCTGAGTACGGCAGCCACCATCCCAGCAAAGTGCTGCTGTTTTAAATGCACTTGAGCACCATGAGTGTTATTACTCCTAACAGCTAATGGTTCCAGACTGCATTGCTTGTTAGCACTCGATGTTTGAACAGCTTCATCTATCTTTTTGATTTTACAGTGACTGGCCACATTAAGTGTATGTGTCTGAGCTATTAGTCCCATCTGTTCATCGCATGCATTTATTTCATTTGGTGTAGGGTTCTCTCTCTCTCTCTCTCTCTCTCTCTCTCTCTCTCAAACTAGTATGTATTGTTGTCTGTATACTTCAACACATCCACTTTTGTTATAATTATGTTTTCATTATTGTGCTTCCACACATTTCCTAATTTATTGTAGCTAAATTAGACCTAATATTAGCAATTTTGCAGCTGTTACTTTAGAACATATGTGGCCATATATTTGTGAGCTATTGGGTAATTATATTTCTCAGAAAAAAAAATTGGAGAGGGAGATAGTGGGAAGATGGGGGGAAAAGATTATCTTGAAAAGAAAATCTCACCTGAAAGTAGAAAAGAGAGCAAGGAAATGGAGAGAGAAATGAATTACAGAAAAGACGTAAGGGGTCGATTCCAGAGTAAGCACTCAGTGGCAGTGTTTGTGGAATGTTGTGTAATTCAAAGTGCACGTGAGGCGTGTCTGACACCTGCCAAGAAGCCTGTAGATCTGGTCAGGGATTTTCGCTCCTCTGTTCTGTTTCTGCAAAGGTGTGACCTGCTGGAAGAGCTGAGAAAAGAGCAATGGCAGGAAGCAAAGGGAGAGTTTGTGTGCGAGCCATAGAGAGAAGACCACCCAGGCAGGATGGGTGCCTCTATGACACATGGCAGCCAGTGTCCTGCGGCACAAGTTAAGGTGTGTCTGAGTGAGAGACCCCGAGGATGAGGACAGAGGAACTTCACGTTGCTCAAGGTGATATAGGTTCCAGCTTTGTGCATACATGAAGATGAGCTTTGACGGAATTTGGAGAAGGGCCAAATGAACATAATGCCTAAGACCCACTGACTCACTGAACGTTACCTATCGTGACCAATATTATTGGGCCGTTATCCTAGTAAGTCATCTCCTGGGAACAGATTCATGGGCCTGATTCTCATGCATTCTTTTAGAACATGAGGGCCCCACTACGTGGATCGCTCTGTGTGTGCCCCTGGGTTCGTGCAGGTAGTCTGTATTTTTATTGGGTTATGAGAGTTTATGTTGTACAGACGTATAAAATTATGCAGTGCCAACTTTGGTATGACATGTGACACACAATCAATGATCGACAAGAGAGACTCTCCTAGGATGAAAACCACTAAGTGTGAATGATTGAGCATTTTGAACAGGGACCTGGGTACTGTTTCATGTTTTGAGTTAGCGATCCACTTAGTGGGGCCCTCATGTTCTAAAAGAATTCATGAGAATCAGGTCCGTGAATCTGTTCCCAGGAGACGACTTACTAGGATAATAGACCAATAATAATTGGTCATGACAGTCCCTGAGTCAGTGGATCTAAGGCATTATGTTCGACAGTTTAAAAGAAAGTGAAACTAAACTTCTAATGGAGTTGATGTTTGCCCTTGGGAATATACCCTAGATGGTCTGTTTCCCTGGGAGTACTATCCAGTGGTTAACATAACTTAACTAGTAAGGTTAACATACCTTAACTAGTATGTTAGAGGTTTGCTAGAAGTCTGCATTCTTGTTCTGATTGGGTCCTAAGAGATGGTTATTTACTTGTGACTGTCCTGTATCTGAACACCCTCTTCTGCTTCATTCTCACTAGAGCTGAATATCTCATTTCTCTTCCCCAATTGATCAAACTTTGATTATAGCCCTTAGAAAATAAAGTAAATTTTACCAGGTGCAGTGGCGCATGCCTATAATCCCAGCAGCTCAGGAGGCTGAGGCAGGAGGATCCAGAGTTCAAAGCCAGCCTCTGCAACTTAGTCAGATCTTATGCAACTGAGTGAAATCCTGTCTCAAAATAAAGACTAAAAAGGGCCGAGGATGTGATTCAGTGGTAAAGTACCCCAGGGTTTAATCCCAGATCCCAAAAAAATTAAAAATAAAAAAGATAGTAAATTTCTAATAAAAGTGGCTCAAACATTTTGCAGCATACTCATCACCCAGATTGTATATTTTATATGGAACACTCTCTTAACCTAAAAAGTGTCATGACACTGCTGTAGTGGAATTGGAAGAAGAGGTCATAGGTAGGGAGGAATAAATTTGAGAGAAGTGGAAATGTAGGGGAGCTCATGAAACAAAACATGTACAGAGTTACGGATGCACAAACGGCTTTCCTTTGAAAGGATGGTGGTCTCCCTGGGACTGGAAGATGATTCGTAACCAGCCTGAGCCTCACTGATGGTGGGAGCTAGCACAGTTGAGATTGGAGCCATGCTGGTTTGCTACATCAGGAACTGATAGGCAAAATGATGGCAAATAACCAACAGCACCAATCGAAAATCAAAACAGAGGAACCTGAGGTCCTCTTTATGCCTGGGTAGCGTTCCTTTCCTTTCCACTCACATTGAGTTGAAGCACACCTACGAGATGTTCTTCGCACGAGTCAGTCTTGTGAGTACAGAGCTCAAGTGGACTTGGGATGATGGAAGGAGATGGCTGGCATTCTCCTGGGAACCCTCTGCAGACCCGCGGCCCTATTCTACAGGAACCTCCTGCCACAGCCCAGCTCGGCCTGCAGGGGCAGCTTGGGTTGAGCACGGACTCTACGGGCTACATCAGGAATCCAGCTGGACTAATCTAGTGTGCTCCTCCCTTAGTCGACCTCCCCAGGTCTGTATGCACAGGAGGACGTTTTGTCTTTGCCTTACTCTGGCTCCTGGAAAGCTGCTCTCCTCGACACTAGGTCAAAAGAGAGAGGTTAGAAAAGCAGGCTGAGATTTGGTGACTTTTTCAAACACTTTAAAGTCTACTTCCTGGGACGGAGCCTACTCTCCACATCAGACTCAGAGACAGTGGGAAAACAAAATGAAGTCACTCTCTTGGCTGTCATCCAAATCCATTTCTGTTGACTCCTGAACTGTTCTTGTTGAAGATTGTGCAGCATGTTGTGTTAAATGGAGACTGGAGCCATGCCGATGAGATTTTTTCAGAAATTAAGGCTTCATTTTTGGTTTAATTTCTTTCTACATCAGCTTGGCCAATCTTGTTTACAGGTCAATGCCAGTTTTGCTTTCATGTGTAGAGGCAGACGGCTAAACATTTAAACTCTAGGCAACTCTGGATAGGATTAATTCACCTAATGTTTACTGAGCAAGTACTCTATGCCTGGCATTCATAACTTAAAGGCAAGTTTGAAAAACTACCAGAAAAATCAGCATCTGAAATGGTCAATATTCCAGAGGTTTTATTCACAACCTTTAATTTTCTGGCTTTACCAGATTATAATGAGCAAATATGCTCATCAGTAACCTTAATCGTTGTGTATCCCATTCCTCCATAGAGGACAGCTGTGGAGAATGGGGCTAGGTGTTTCACTCCATCACAATGCAGAATCTTCTTGGCCCCAAGAGGATGGCATAGGATGCTTAAAAAACAAACAAACAAAAAACTAACCACTCCTGTCGTCCTCTCCCCAATATCATCGCCTGTCGTCCTCTCCCCAATATCATCACCAGAATTTTGATTTGTCTCTCTGTGGTTTACAACAGTTATAACTTCTCCTTTTTTTCCCTTTTGAATTAATTGATTGATTTTAATTAGGTACATATGACAGTAGAATGCATTTTGATTCATTATACACAATTGCAGCACATCTTTTAATTTCTCTGGATGTACACAAGGTAGCATCGCACCATCTGTGCAATCATACATGTACCTAGGGTAGTGATTCCATTTAACTCAGCTATCCCACTCCCTGATCTATACCCAAAGGACTTAAAATTAGCATACTATAGTAATGCAGCCAAATCAATATTTATAGCAGCTCAATTCACAATAGCTAAACTGTGGAAGCAACCTAGATGCCCTTCATTAGATGAATGGATAAAGAAACTGTGGTATATATACACAATGGAATATTACTCAGCATTAAAGGAGAATAAAATTATGGTATTTGCAGGTAAATGGATGAAGTTGGAGAATATCATGCTAAGTGAAGTAAGCCAATCCCAAAATACCAAAGGTTGAATGTTATCTCTGATAAGTGGATGCTGATCCTTAATCTGGGGGGCAAGCATGGGAAGAATGAGATGGAATAACTTCTCCTTTTGAGAATCACAGCAGTCCAGATTAAATAAAAGTTAATAAGTATATCAATAATATTAATATTTTAATATTTTGAAAAGAAACAAACAAAAGTAAAACATTACCCTCAGGAGGCATGGAGACAGCAACACCCTACTTGACAAGATCGTTCTATGGGTGGGTTTTAAACTGAGACTGTGCATAGGAAATGGGACTCTTGGAGTCCTGGTGAGTTGCTGCCTTAGCAGCTCTGCGGTGCCCAGGGAGCACTGTTCTTGAGAAGCTGTGGATGAGGGCCAAAGCCAGGGGGAAAACATTTGTGGGGTCAAGTCAAATTGGCTTTGATTTTGAAAATGAATGAATGAAGGTTTAATATAATAAGAAATCTATCTATATAATACCCATATTGTAATACAGTGATATTTTCCTTATTTGCAATTTTGCTTCTATGGTTTTCAGCTGCCCATGAAGAAACATAGGCCAAAATAATTAATGAAATTTTGCCTAAATAAAAAATTCACAATAATAAATTCTGTGCCTTTCTGTGTAGTATGATGAAAATTTTCACCATCCTGCTCCATCCCACTCAGGACATAAATCATTCCCTTTGTCCAGTGTATTCATTCTATGTATGCTACCCATCCATTACTCACTTAGTAGTAAAATCAGTTATCAAAATTAAATATTGCAGTATAAAATGAGAAAGAAAGAAAAGTATGTTCAAATAACTTTTATTGTAATAAATTATTAAAATTTTCTGTTGCTATTATTTTTATTAATCTCTTGCTATCACTGATTTATAGTTAAACTTTATCATAGCTGTGTATGTCTTGAAAAAATGTAGTATATATAGTGTTGGGTATTCTGTACATAGAGTATATATAGGATTATATAGTACATATAGGTTTCAGGTATCTACTGGGGAACTCAGAACTTGTCTCCCAAAGATAAGGGGTGGGGTGACTACTGCATTTTGTTATTTCTGTAGCCACTAACACCAATGCTTGAGAATTTAAATTCATAGGTCATAATTTATTAGCTAGTAGGGTTACCTACTAGCTGCATCCATGGAAGATTATGTTTTTCCATTGCTATTATGAAAATAATTTTATGCAATAGATTCCAATAATGTAGGTATTGTAAGATAAAATCCTATAATTTGTTATATATGACAGCAGAATGAATTACAATTCATATTACATATATAGAGTACAATTTTTTATATCTCTGGTTGAATACAAAGTATATTTAATCTATTTATGTCTTCATACGTGTACTTTGGATAATGATGTCCATTTCATTCCACCATCATTTCTAACTCACTGCCTCCACCCTTCCCCTTCCACCCCTTTGTCCTACCTAGAGTTCCTCTATTCCTCCTTTGCTCCATCTCCCTATTAGCTTCCTTATATCAGAGAAGACATTCAGCATTTGGTTTTTTGATACTGGCTAACGTCACTTAGCATTACATTCTCCAGCTTCATCCATTTACCCTCAAATGCCATAATTTTATTCTCTTTTATTGCTGAGTAATATCCGATTGTGAATATATACCACATTTTCATTATCCTTTCATCTACTATAGGGCATCTAGGTTGGTTCCATAGTTTAGAAACTGTGAATTGTGCTGCTATAAACATTGATGTGGCTGTGTCCCTATAGTATGCTGTTTTTAAGTCCTTTGGATATAGACCAAGGAGAGGGATAGCTGGGTCAAATGGTGGTTCCATTCCCATTTTTCCAAGGAATCTTTATACTGCTTTCCATAATGGCTGCATCAATTTGCAGTCCTATCAGAATGTATGAGAGTGCCTTTTCCACCACATCCTCACCAACACTTATTGTTTGTATTCTTAATAGTGGCCATTCTGACTGGAGTGAGATAAAACCTTAGAGTAGTTTTGTGTTGCATTTCTCTAATTGCTAGAGATGTTGAACTTTTATATATATATATATATATATATATTTTTTTTTTTTTTTTTTTTGTTGACTGATTGTATATCAACTTCTGAGAAGTGTCTATTCAGGTCCTTGGCTCATTTATTGATTGGGTTATTTGTTTTTTGGTGTTTAGCTTTTTGGGTTCATTATATACCCTAGAGATTAGTGCTCTGATATGTGAGGTGTAAAATTTTGCTCCCATGTTGTGGGCTCTCTATTCACCTCACTGATTGTTTCTTTTGCTGAGAAGAAACATTTTAGTTTGAATCCATACCATTTATTGATTCTTCATTTTAGTTCATGTGCTATAGGCGTCTCATTAAGGAAGTTGGGGCCTAATCCAACATGACAGAGATTAGGGCCTACTTTTTCTTCTATTAGACACAGGGTTTTTGGTTTAATTCCTATGTCTTGGACCTACTTTGAGTTTTGTGCATGGTGAGAGATAGGGGTTTAATTTCATTTTGTTGCATATGGATTTCCAGTTTTCCCAACACCATTTATTGAAGAGGCTTTCATTTCTCCAGTGTATGTTTTTGATGCCTTTGTACAATATAAGATAATAATAATCTTGTGGGTTAGTCTCTATGTCCTTTATTCTGTACCATTGGTCTACAAGTCTATTTTGGTGTTAATGCCATGTTGTTTTTGTTGCTATTGCTCTGTAGTAAAGTTTAAGATCTGATATAGTGGTGCCACCTGCTTCACTCTTCTTTTTTTTTAATATTTATTTATTTGCTTTAGTTGTACACAAT
>CM046660.1:53459132-53512303 GCA_025594165.1 Tamias sibiricus
ATCATGTACTAACAATTTATTAAATCTATGGATTACAAATACATACTATACATGAGGATATACTAAAAGATATGAAAACAAGCCATTGATAGTTGGATACATGTCATTCAAAGTGCAGGTAATTGCTCATATCCATGTGCATGTTTCTATGTATACACTGGTTGAGTTATGGAGGTTGCAATAAGGAGAACTTTCAGTTCAGCCAAGTTTTGTGTGTAGTGTTCTGGTGAGGGAATTTTTTATCTTCCAACATCAGAGAATTCTTAAGGATGTACTATATTCATCGCATGTGTGATAATACACATGTGTATAAAACTACATGTTCTGTACCGGGTAACATGGTTAACAAGAGTTGGAATATGTTGCCGCCTGTAGCTTTTGCCACCTGCAGCAAAAATACCGCAGGAAAGAATTCGGACGCAGACTGGAAATGAGTAGGTTCTTTATTCTGCTTTCTCTTCTGACTTCTCTCTCCAACTCCCAACAACCCCCTCACAACTCCAACCCTACCTGCTTAAATACTCTTCACCTTAACAAGTATACAAGTGTCACAAGCTCAACTTTACAGGTGCGTCACACAGTGTTCACGGGCACAGAAATATTCTTAGTTGATTACAATAAGGTCAGGAGAAAACAATTAAATGCCTCCTCTTTGGCTCTCAGTCAACCACCATCTTAGCTACCTCCTCATTAAGGCTCTTACATTTCCTCCCTTTTGTTTTAAAAGAGGGATAAATAGATGGGTGAGCTCTCACTACATCAGGATCGACTGTGCCTGTCTTAGGCGTCCACATGTGCAACCGGCATTCTTACCTGTCATGGGATAATCAAGGCTGTGCCCTTGACTCCTGTCTTAGGTTGATATGTTGGCCACATGATACTTTCCCGTCATTGACTACCAGCCATCCAATCGAGCCCTTACCACATCAGGATCAACTGTGTATGTTTTAGCCATCTACATGTGCAACAAACATTCTTACCCGTTGCCGGGACTGCTGAATTATTAATGGGGCCGAGGTCTAAAGCTACCCCCCTTTTTGGGCCCCAAAAGGGGTTCTTTCTGCCCACAGAAGGAATGTAGCTTACCTGGTGAAGATAGGCTTAAAGAGCAAAAATAGCCGGGCGCCTCCCCCCGCCTGCTTGACGGACACACGCCACACACCCGGGGAGTTTTGTAGGGGACCAGATTCAAAACTCAAATTTATTGAACAGGGTATTGAACTTATATAGGCCTAGAACTAACCAATCAACCAGCAGGGTGGTTCGAACTCTCACGCTACATCATAGCCACACCCCCTCGCTTAGCCCCGGTCCTCCAAAGGGCGTGGTAAGCAACCAGAGCCCCATCCCCTTGGCAGACGTAAAGTCCCAACAATTCCCCTTTTTCATTTTTTTCAAAATGGGGCCTCTCCATTTTATATTTAAAAATGGGATGTCCCATCTTGTAGGGTGTCCAACTCATTTGAGAGTGTGCCTGTTAAAGTTGATTTCTCCTCTCTGGGAAAAATCTTACCCATCATTGGCTACCACTCTAGCACTTCAGGTGGACATACCTAGAGCCAGCAAGTGGCCAAGGGGAGAACACGGGACAGGACAGTCACCTTTGGGAAGGCTTGACTAGATGGCAAACCTCTGCATCTTGTTAAGGACCGTGGCCAAGCCTATAGGGCTATAGCTCAGCATGACAGCAGACCACCTAGCTGTATCATTCTGGTTAGTTATATAGGGCCAAAAAGTGAACACAAAGACAATGACAATCAGGGATTTCACCAAAGGGAGAAAGTCCATCCATTTAGCAGGGATTTTATCAAAGGGAAGAAAGCCCATCCATTTAGCAGTCTAAAGGAAGCCTTCTGGCATAAAGTCCGAGCAATTGTCACAGGAATGGGACTCTTAGAGTCCAAAGGAAGCCATCCAGCACAAAGTCCAGATAATTGTCACAGGAATGGCACAGTCTCTCTTCTCTCATTGCAGAGGGTTGAGATACTGACAAAGAAGGAGTCCAAGATAGTGTTTTTGATGAATTTTGGAATGGATGTGATGAGAAGTTTAATCACAGCAGGACAGGAGATTTGTCACGGTGTTTTCATTTCTGTGGAAAAAAGAAAGGATCACTCCTCAAGAGCTTGTGCTCCTGGGTAGTCATTTTGGTCCGATTGGCAGTATTTGAGATCTCTGGCACGCACCCATATAGGGTTTTGTTCTCCCATTGGAAGACACATCCAAAACCTCTGCCAGCACTTATTAACGGATCGGGACCTCTCCAGAATCCAGTTAAATGGGTCTTTCCATCGGACCTCAACTTTTACATAAGGCGTTTGGTTAGACCAGTGTCTTTGAAACGCAGACAGAGGCTGCTGTTTGGGAAAATTTAAAATATTTAAAGTAAGCATAGCTGTTTTTAACTGGTCATACTATAGGGGTTGCTTCCCCCATTTTGTTTTATTAATTGGTCCTTTAGGGTTTTATTATGTCTCTTTATGATGGCTTGTCCTTTTGGGTTATATGGGATCCCTGTGGTATGCTTAATATGCCAAGTATGGAAGAACTTTTTTAATAATTTGCTCACAAAACAGGGTCCATTATCGGTTTTAACCTGTTTTGGCAATCCAAGAATAGCAAAGCATTGTAAAAAGTGACTTTCAGCATGTTTAGCCCTTTCTCCAGAGTGTGCCATGGCCCAACAAGCATGTGAATAAGTATCTATGGACATAAATACATATTTTAATTTTCCAAATGGCACATAATGGGTTACATCAGTCTGCCAGACAGCGTTGGGCTGTAGGCCTCTGGGATTTACCCCAGGGGACTGGAGAGGTGGGACCTGTAAGAAGGGCAAACAGGACTTACATGTCCTTACAATCTTTTTAAAATCTTTTATAGGACCTAAAGGAAATTTATGATGTAGTCCTCTCCAATTTAAATGAGTAAGGTCATGAAGACCTTGGGCTAACTGAAGGTCTTGTTGATATGGGACTGTAACTGTTAATACACCTGTGGTGGCCAAACGGTCAGCGGCCTGATTTCCCTCAGAGAGGGGCCCAGATAAGCCTTGACGTCCCCTAAGATGTTGGAGGAAAACAGGTTCATTATGCCCCTTTAATAGGGATCGAACCTGAATCATCAGAGGGGTTATAGGATTATTATCTATCTTTATATATGAGGCATTTAGAGTAGGTAATAGGTTAATTACATATAAACTATCTGAGAAAAGATTCATAGGCTCTTGGACATGGGTCAAGGCTAATGCAATAGCATATAATTCTTTAAATTGAGCAGAACCAGTAACTGCTTCAAAGTATTGTGTCCTTTGGCCTGAGGATGGGTGAAATACTACAACTGCTGACCTTCTTTTTCCTCCATCTGTGAAGACATTTACTGCCTTGGGGAGTGGCTTGATGGAAAAAAGGATGGGGGGAGTCCACTCCAGTTTGGGAAAAGAAGAGGTCCATTTGGTTGACCCGTAATGACAGTCAAATTTTCCTAGAAATCCTTCTAAAGCATAGGAGACTCTAGGGTTGTTTCTCCATATCCACTCAAAGTCTGACAAATGGTAATGAATTGTTAAAATATCTGGGTCTTTTCCATAATGCCTCAATGATGTATCTCTCCCTTTTATTATAAGATCTGCTAATTGATCTAATTGGGAATAAACTTGAGGTGCTCCTCCCACAGAGGAGTGTATCCACTGTAAGGGGTTACCCATCTGGGTGAGAACAGCTGTAAGGAGCTTAGCACCTGAGAAAATCCACAGATATAGAGGTTGCTTTGGTTGGTATCGAGCCAATTGGACTGAATTGAGGGCATCTTGGACTTTTTGTAATATTGACAGATGACCTTCTTCTAGTATAATCACATCAGAGGGGGATTTTCCCCGTAGTAACTCAAAGAGAGGTAATAAATCCTCAGTAGAGATATGAAGCCATGGTCTTAACCAGTTTAGCTCTCCTAATAGCTTCTGTAACTCTGCCAAGGAATAAGATTTTTGAATGACTAGTTGAGGTTTGAGAGGACAAACCGAGTCTAGGCTAAGTTTTGTCCCCAATATTTTGAAGGGAGGAATGGTTTGGACCTTGTCATTGGATATGTGTAATCCTCCTTTTTCTAAGAGCTTTCGAAGGGTCAGGTAAGCTGAGCCCAGTTGCTGGACATCAGCAGCTCTCAGGATGATGTCATCCATATAAACATATAGGGTGAGCTGCGATTTTTTCATTAATGGTGACAGAAGACATGAAACATAATATTGACAAAAAGCTGGGCTGTTAGCCATACATTGAGGGAGAACTATCCATTCATATCGCTCATCTGGCTTCTGAAATTTAACTGAGGGGATAGAGAATGCAAACTTTTCATAATCATCTGGATGAAGAGGTATTGAAAAATAAAAATCTTTAATATTAATAACAATTAAGGTTAAATCTCTTGAGATAGAAGGGATCCAGGGGAGGCCACGCAGAGGTGTGCCAACAATGAACATCTTATCATTAATTTTTTGGAGGTCTTGTAACATCCTCCATTTCCCTGTGGCCTTTTGTATAACAAAAACAGGACTGTTCCATGGGCTAAGAGAAGGTCTAATGTGTCCTAGGGCTAACTGTTCTTGGACAATTGCCCTCAAATGGTTTAGTTTTTCAGTAGGAAGGGGCCACTGCTCGACCCAGATTGGGGGGCCATCTCGCCATTGAATGGCAGGAACTTGGGGAGCAGTGGCCCTTAGGATTGGGGGGGTGAGACCCTATTTGATGATTGGAAGTTTTTCTCCCCGTATCTTTAGTTAATATATCATTTTGAAGCTCTCTATGGGTTGTAGTAATGTACGCTTTAGCTTCTCCTAGGATGTCTTGACCTAATAAATTAGAGTTTAATCCAAAGGCCACAAGGGGACGAACTTCCCCTTGATTTCCATTTATGTCTCTCCATCTAAGCCAATCTCTAGTTTCTTCTGAATGAGTGTTTCCACCTACTCTGAGTAACTGGGGGCCCTGGAATTAATTTCCATTGGGGTGGAATCTCTTCTTTCCTTAGTATAGTACGATCTGCCCCAGTATCAATTAGGCAACGAAATTTCTTTCCCGATATATAAATATCTATCTTTGGTCTAATCCCTGGAACAATAGGAACTGTCCAATAAACCTAAGGGGGACTGTGAGCAGGGGAACCTCCTTGGTGTAACGGGGCTGGAGGATGCCCCTTTAGGAGTTTAAAGGTTTCCCCTGAATATCAAATTTAGATCTATAATCTTTTTTCCAATGATATCCTCTTTTACACCTAGGACAAAGTGTTCTAGGGGCAGCTGGACTTTGAGCCTGGCCAGGGGAGCATTCTGGAGGCCGACTAGGGCCATTGAGGCAGTCTTTTTTAAAATGGCCTTGTCATCCACACTTAAAACAGGCTCCTTTTCCATTTAAAACTGTTGCTAATACCTCAGTATGGGCATTAAGGGCAGCGGCCAATATTTGAGATTGGTGAGTTGTTGAACCCACATCTTTGGTGGCAATAATCCATCTCCCCATAGATCTATCCTTTAACCTGGCACAGGCCAGCTTGTGATCTGTGGTCATCCCTTCCCAAACTAGCATTTTTGCAAATTGGTCCCTCATCGTACCAGGTGGAAGTTTCCTTTGAAGGCTTTTTTTTTCCACTCTCTCAATAAATGTGGCTAGATCCTCATTAGCTTTTTGAGTGATTCCAGCTATAGGAGGCTCTGTAGGGCCTTCCTCTAGCTTTTTCCATGCTGCCAGCCCTAAAGCTCGCACCTGCTCTCAGTAAGGGGCTGGTATTGCTGCTTGTTGAATGCCTGTGGCATATTGGTCACTAGTTCCTGCCAGCTTTCCAAAAGTTATTGGTATGGGAGGATTTGCAGCTTGGTTCCTCTTAGCCTGCATATGGCATTCATCAGAAAAATATGCACACCATTTAATAAATAAAGGTCCCGGAAGCACGGCTTTGGTTAAATCCTTCCAATCTTTATTCGTGCAGGCGTGATGGGCTAGGCTTTGTAAAATACATTTTGCCCATGGCGAGTTTGGACCATCTTCCGCCACAGCTTTTTTAAAATTCTTTTAAATTAAAAAAATTAATTCTTGAGTCTCCCAGGGGTACCAAATCTGGGGTCTGTCTCCTCCCGGATTTAAATTAACTGGAAACGCCATTACCGGTGAAAGCCCACCAGGGGGCGCTAGCAGCTGCTGTGAAATTGGCGCCTCTTGGTAAAGCGGTGGAGCAGAAGGCCCGGCAGGGGCGGGCTCATAAAATGGCGGATCCCGCTCATAGGGTGGTGAGCCATGTGGCCGCTGGCCTTTGTCCTCAGGGAATTTGTTAAAGCTCTCTAAGGGACGGGCTGTAATTTCTTTATTGTTCGTTTTTCCTAATTCCCTGGAGCGGGATTTCTCTACTTCTAGGGAGTGGTTAGGCTTCTCTAAATCCGCGGACCGGGAGGGGCTGTTTTAATTCTCCGGACCGGGAAAGATTACATATTTTATTTTCCCTCAGGGCCTGCTCCGTTACCTCAATTCGAATGATTTGAGGTGCCTGATCTGTGGCCTCTGCAGATTCTTTTGCTGTTTGCATGAGAGAGCATGCTTTTAGAGTGGATAAAGCTGGATAAACTCCCGGAGGCGGGACTTCCCCGTGTTCATTTTCTCATTCTTTTAAAATTTGTTCCGCTTGGTGCCACGTTTTCCACAAGTTAAAATCAGCCTTTGGGAGCCAGGGAGCCGCCCATATTAATGAACTCCAAATTTTTTCAGCTTGAGTATCAGAAATTTGGAGACCTTGCTTTCTTAAAATACACCACCATGCCTCGAGGGCTGGGTCTTGAGATTTTTTAAATATTAATGCTTGCCCCATATTAGAGGATATTTTTGCCAGAGAGATGCTGCATCTCTAACCGTGTTAAGCCTACCGATAATTTTTGTGCCTCACACTTGGGCGCCAACCTGCCGGAACTGCTGAGTTATTAATGGGGCCGAGGTCTCTAAAGCTACCCCCCTTTTTGGGCCCAAAAAGGGGTTCTTTATGCCCGCAGAAGGAACATAGCTTACCTGGCGAAGATAGGCTTAAAGAGCAAAAATAGCCGGGCGCCTCCCCCCGCCTGCTTGACGGACACACGCCACACCCGGGGAGTTTTGTAGGGGACCAGATTCAAAACTCAAATTTATTGAACAGGGTATTGAACTTATATAGGCCTAGAACTAACCAATCAACCAGCAGGGTGGTTTGGACTCTCACGCTACTACATCATAGCCACACCCCCTCGCTTAGCCCCGGTCCTCCAAAAAGCGTGGTAAGCAACCAGAGCCCCATCCCCTTGGCAGACATAAAGTCCCAACAACCCGTCATCAGATAATCAAGGCTGTGCCCTTGACTCCTGTCTTAGGTTGATATGTCGGCCACATGAGACTTTCTTGTCATTGACTACCAGCTGTTCGGTCATGAGGAGATGCTTCGGTTCTAAGGCGGCAAGCTTTGTGCTGACGAGCCAAGTTCCATTAAATAACGTACTAAGTTCTTTTAGACAAATCAGGTGCCCCAAGTTCCATTAAGTAACACACTGAGTTCTCTAGACAAATCAGCTGCCCTATCAAGGTTAAGAAAAGGGGTACCCACAAGGCATATGTCCCCTATAATGTCCCAAACATCCTATAGTCCATTTGCTAACATGCTGATCTAGGAGGCCTCGTGCATACAGAGCAGAGGCCATACTGCTGGTGAAGTTGTTTGATGCTTGAGCAGCAGGGATGCTTGTAGCGATTGCGATGCCTGCAGCTGTAGCAGCAGCTGCTGTCTCTTTTATGTCTAGACAATGCCACTGGCAAATCTTCAGGGCCTGCTAAGACTGGCATAGGGATGTATCTAGAAACTCAAGCAACAATCATTAGAGGAAAGGCAGTGCCATTCCAGCACTGAGTCAGGAAGCAAGTAGTAGGAGTAAACTAAAAAATAGAATTATTAGATCTTCAGGTATCTAAAGTTGATCTCTGCTCTCACATATTGCTGCTTGAGCTCCCACAAATATTAACTGGCAAAATATCACATTCAGAACAGATTAAAGAAAAACTGAGGGTATGTAGCTGACAAAATATTACATTTAAGATAGATTAAAGAAAAGCTAAGAGCATTTTAGAAAAATAATTTGTTAGCTGGAACTTTTGAGCCTCTGCATACACAGCAACCTTCCATGAATATACCTGTTGAAACAATTTAAATTAATCAGCTGTTTAACAAATAAAGTTTATTACAAATAAACAATCCCAAGTCAAATACCAAAATATCAGGCTATACAGTATTAGTCATATTCCTTGCTGAAGAGAAGTCCTAGAGATACTTATAAATTAAGTTTGAAGGTACCTTCATTTTTTAATTGTTTACCCAATTTGAATATATTTAACTTAAATGAATTAAAGTTATTTGGATTCTTTTTTTTTTTTGAATGATTTTTATGAGCACTCAGTTTTTGTTATTTGTGACGTCATATTAACATAAAATCTGGACAGACGCACAGACATAAAGACATATATTTGTGAGTCACATTCACATGAAATCTAGACAAGTGCACAGACATAAAGACATATATAAAAAAGAAAAACACAATTGTGTGCACACTAAAGAGAAATCCTCTTCTCCCAGCCAGGAAGAATGAGACTTAAGTTGTGAATTTATTAAAGAAAAAAGAATGCAGCTTTAAAATTTCTTAGCTGAAAAGGCAAAGATGAGGTTCCTCTGTCGGAAAAAGAGACAAACTTGTGCAGGTGCGTGGATTGATACCTCTTTTAAGGCAATCTTTCAACAACTACTTCATCTTGGCCCTTTTGATTTGGTACCTGTTTTATTAATCTTGATGGTATCCACATCGGCGAGCTTTCATGCTGTGGAAAAACACAAACAGATCCTCTCCCCCAAATTAATACTGGGTCTGGGCCCTTCCATGTGCCTGAGAGAACATCCTTCCAGTAAACCAAAGGTTTATGTTGTTGATGTGGATTCCAGTGTCTGTCTCCAGCCGAATATCCTTTGGAATCCAAAGTTAAAAAATTTAAAGTAAAAAGGGCAATGGCTAATCTATCTTTAGGATTTGTCCAATTTCCTTCTTTTTGTTTCAAAAGCAAAAGTTTGACTGTGCAATTAGCTCATTCAATTATGCCTTGGCTTTGAGGATTATACGGAATGCCAGTCTTATGAAGTATACTGAATTTTGCGCAAAACTGTTTGAAAGATTAGGACATATATGCAGGGCCATTGTCTGCTTTAAGCCTTTTGGGAATGCCTAGTGCAGCAAAAGCTTATAAACAATGAGATGTAACATCTTTAACTTTTTCTCCAGCATGTAAGGAAGCAAAAAATCATGCCTGAGCATGTATCTATGGTCACATGAATAAATCGCAATTTTCCAAAACTTGGCTCATGAGTGACATCCATCTGCCACAAATGATTGGGCTTTAATCCTCTTGGGTTAACTCCATAATGTGGATTGGGCAAATGTGTCACACAAGATTGACAAGCCTTTACAATTGTTCGAGCTTGATCTTTAGTTATTTTGAACCTTTGTAGTAAAGTAGTACTATTAACATGAATTGAGAATGGAACAAGGTAGCTTGTTGGACTACTGAAAATATAAAGATTGTTTGAGTAAGGGCATCAGCCTTTTGATTACCTTCATGGAGAGGACCAGGCAAATTAGTATGAGCTCTGATATGTCCAATAAACAAAGGTTCTTTACGTTCCCATAGAAGGTTTTGAATTTGAAAAAAACAATTTAAAGGCTGGAGTATGAGGTGCTATTGGACCTGCCAGCTCCAATTTAGGGACAGCATGTACAATATAGTGGCTGTATGAAAAAAATATTTATGGGCTGTTCTTTAAAACTTTTGAAGAGCTATAATAATAGCTTCTAGCTCAACTAACTGAGCTGACTTATGGGCAGTAATATGAATCATATTTTCTTTTGAGTGACTACTGCAGAAGTACCGTTAGAGGACCCATCTATAAATATATTTAATGCCTTAGGAATAGGTTGATTTTTTTATTACCTGTGGAAATATAATGGATGATTGATACAAAAAGATAGAATAAATGACTTAGGAAGATGGTTATCAAAATTTGCAGAAGTAGAGCATCTAGCTATAGTCCCAATCATTATCATTAAAGCATAAATATTCAACCTGTGATGATGAATAGGGAGTAATAATAGTAGCGGAGTGAATACCAAAGATTTTAGTAGAAGTCTTAAGTCCTTGAAGAATAAGTTTAGCCACCATGGAGGTATAAGACTCAATTGTACTTTTAGGAGAGATGGACAAATGTATCCATAATAAAGGCCCCTGTTGCCAAAATACTCTTGTGGGTGTATATTGTGAAGAAATAATGATCAATATCAGTGGTTGAGTTAAATCAATTCTATCACAATGGGATCCTTCAATGGCCTTTTCTACCAACTTTAAAGCTTCCCTAGCATCAGGAGTTAATGTTCGCGGTGAAGATGGATCAGGGTTCCCGTGAAGGATATCAAATAAGGGTTTTAATTGGCCAGTAGTGAGGCTTAGTGTAGGGCGAAGCCAATTAATGTCTCCCAGCAATTTTTGAAAATCATTAAGAGTAGCTAGATGTTCCTTATTTATTACAATTTTTGAGGCCTAATCAAAGTATCCATAATTTGGAATCCTAGATATAATATTGGATATCTAGTTTGAACATTTACTTCAGCAATGTTTAGTCCATATCGTTTCAAGTTTTCCGATATATCACTAAATATGGTGAATAAGACTTCTTGATTAGGATGAGCAAGCAAAACATCATCCATATAATGGAGGCACATAATTTCTGCGTATTTGTTCTTGATAGGCTAAATAACTTTATTTATATAGATTTGACACATAGTGGGGCTATTAGCCATACCCTGGGGTAAAACTTTCCACTGAAATCTTTGATCAGGTCCATTATTATTAACAGAAGGAACTGAAAAAAGCAAACCTGGGGCATCCAGAGGATGTAAAGGAATAGAAACAAACAATCCTTTATATCAAGGGTTATAAGATGAAATTTTTTTGTAATAGCTACAGGATTAGGGAGTCCAGGTTGGGTAAGGCTCATAATTTGCATAGTTTTATTGATTTCTCTAAGATCATGTAACAATAACCATTTTCCTGATTTTTTTTCCTAATCACGAATATGGGGGAATTCCCGGGAGAGGTGGAAGGTTCTATATGCCCTCTTCTAGTTGTTCTTTGACTAGTAGGTGGGCCGCTTGTAATTTCTCTCTAGATAGGGGGACCAAACTTGTTTATCAGAAAGCCATGGTATTTTCAAAATTGTTTTCTCAGTGGCCCCTAAAAAAAAAAAATCCTTTACCTTTTTGATGATGCTTTCCTTTAAGCTCAATAGGGTTAGGATTACCCTGTAGATTTTTATTTTTAACACCTGCGGGCTTGGTTGTGAGGTGTACTCCCATTTGTTGTAAAATATCTCTTCCCCATAAGGCAACTGGCAAACTGGCCAAAACATAAGGCTGAAATGTTCCTTGATGCCCTTCATCATCCTCCCATTTTAAAAACTGTTGCACTTTGTTCGGGGCTACTAGAATATCCCAAGCCTCTCAAACTGGTTGAGGCTTTTTGTAAAGGCCAGTGTTTGGGCCATTGTCGTATGTTGATAATGGAAGAGTCAGCCCCAGTGTCAATCAATCCCTCCAACTCTATTCCTTGAATTTTTATTTTGCACATAGGCCTCTGTGAACAATCCTGAACCCAGCAAGCCATAGGTCCCGAGCCAGTGGAACCAAATCCCCTATTCTTCCTATTTTGAGGCATACTCTTAAATGAGTCATGTGAACTGGGAAGGAGAAGCTGCTGAGCAATTCTATCACCTTGGTTAACAAAGCTAATGCCTCGAGGTGAGCTAAGCATAATATTAATTTCTCCTTGGTAGTCTGAGTCTATTACACCTGGAGTCACTTGAAAACCTGATAAGCTTTTAGAACTTCTCCTGAGGATAAGTCCTACAGTCCCTAAGGGAAGAGGTCCCCTGACTCCCGTGGGAATCAGTTGAACCCCATTTCTGGTGTTACCACTATTCAGGCAGTGGAACAGAGGTCTAATCCTGCACTTCCTTTTGTTCCTCTGACAAGGGAGTCAATGGGTAAGAGGGATTGTGTCGAGGAATCATCTGGATGAATGTTTGAGGATACTCCTCCTCTAATGCCTCACACATTTATGGGCCCCGGGGCATTGGGCCCCGTGCCCCATTTTTTGGATTGCCAGACAAAATGTTACTATCAATATCAGCTTTAGATCTGCATTTGTTAGCCCATGGTTTCCTTTTTTACACCTGGGCCAGCGGCCTGGGGCACGATATGAGCTTGGTCTTATTTCTATTGTCTCTTGCCTTCTTTGGGGATATTGTTTTCTAGAATAACCTGATTGACTATAATAATTTTTAGGTTGAGCCCTTCTTGTAAAATTTTGAGGAGAAGCACCTCTCATGCCTGCTGCGATTACATTTCCTGTAAAAAGGGCGTCGTTTATGTCTTTGCATAGTCTTATATATACAGAAAGGTCCCTTTTATATTTCCAAGGTCTGATAGCGTCTTGACAATATTTGTTGGCATTTTCATATGCCAGCTGAACTACTAATGGCATGGCTTGATCATGTCTCCAAACACTCTACCTGCAGTTCTCAAAAGTTGATCAGCAAAGTCAGCATATGGCTCATTAGGTCCCTGAATTACTTTAGATAAGCTACCCTGTAAATCACCAGTTCCTTGTAAAGTTTTCCATGCCCTAATGGCTGCAGTGTATATTTGAGCGTAAACTCCAGGATCATACTGAATCTAAACCTGTAAATCAGCAAATTGCCCTTCTCCAGTTAACATGTCTACCTTACAGTCTGGAAATCCTGCAGTTGCATTTCTTCTAGCTATTTCAACACAGAACTCTTGGAATTGAGACCTCCAAAGCAAGTATTGTCCCCTGCTCAATACTGCTTTACATAAGCCTTTCCAATCTGAAGGAGTTAAATTCAAGGTATTAAGGGCTTCAAGCATACTTATGGTAAAAGGAGCTTGGGGTCCATATGTCATTGTTGCTTCTTTAAAATTTTTTATAGTTTTAAAATCTAAAGGTTGATGATACCTTGCTCATTTTCATTTTGAAATACTGGCAGATCCCAATGTCCCTGCGAGTTTTGACACTCAAGGGCATGCAAGTGCTCAGAAAGACCGTTAATCTCTGCTTGAAGGGCATGCAAGTGCTTAGAAAGACGGTTCATAGTTTCTGTAATTGATTCAACCCATGGGGGAGCAGAGGGCACAAGTGGTTCCTCCACTTGATGGTCCCTTATCTTGGTCCTCCTTAATTTCCTTTTGCTACTATCCTTACTGGTCCTAACTGACTCAGTGGAGGCTATGCTTTCATAATCACTTTTACTTGAATCCTCATTACTACTGCTCTCACTGGTAGTAACATCCTGAGTCCCAGGTTCAATTGAGAGCACGTATCCTTCAGCTATCTCTAATAAAACTTGAATAGCTTTAGCAGCTCGGATTTTTGTCATTTTTGAGCCCATTTTCAAAATTTTTTTCTCAGTTTTCTTACCGTGCTGATTCCGAACTCCCCATATGGGCCACCACTTGTTGCCGCCTGCAGCATAAATACCGAGGGATAGAATTCAGAGGCAGAGTGGAAATGAGTAGGTTCTTTATTCTGCTTTCTCTTCTGACTTCTCTCTCCAACTCCAACTCCAACAACCCCCTCACAACTCCAACCCTACCTGCTTAAATACTCTTCACCTTAACAAGTATACACGTGTCACAAGCTCAACTTACAGGTGCATCACACAGTGTTCACGGGCACAGAAATATTCTTAGTTGATTACAATAAGGTCAGGAGAAAACATTTAAATGCCTCCTCTTTGGCTATCAGTCAGCAGCCATCTTAGCTACCTCCTCATTAGGCTCTTACAAGAATATTACTGTTTTTCTACACTTGAGGATTCATCGATAAGTATTATTTAAAAAAATGTGACTAGTTTCACAACACATACCTTGATAATGGAACAGGCAAGTCACAACATACATGAACTTTCATAGGATCTGACTGTATTTCTTTGATATTGGGTTAGTTTTGCCAAATATATTATTAGAGGTAGTAATTTAGTAGTAATTTAGTATTTAGTAGGGTTAGAGTTAGGGTTAGAGATTGAATATGCCAATTATACTATATAGAAATTAATAAAGAGAACATGTGAGCACATGCTACACTGAAATACATGCAAATGCCATCCTGAAGAATTACATAATATTACCATCTCCAAAAATGAGAGACAAATGGAGAGAGAAGAAAAAGGATAGGTGCTATAACAAATCTAGAAATGAAAAGGCTCAGGATCTCACACTCTTGGAGGTGGCAGAGAAGACTCCAAATATAGGGTAGCTAGCAAACATGCCACACACATGAATGTTTAAGGGCCTAATTTTTTCTGGACAAACTGCCATTAAGCTTTGTGTACTTGAAATTGCTATTGCTTACAGGAGCATTGACTCTTTTGGAAATGAAACTATCACACCTGTATGTCCATTTATGTGAACTAAAAGACACTATTTCTTATTTTCTGTTGTTCATGAGGCAGCAGAGTAGAATCGTCTTCCTAAAGGTAAATGTGGCAACCAAGGGCTGAACTTCTGCCTGTGTGCAATCTGCTGTTGCTCATAATGACTGAAACAGAGAAGGACATCATTGAGCACAACTCATAAAAAAGCAGGATAAAAGAGATACCAGTGAGTTTGAGGCTGCTGCTGATGCAGCCTGGAGCAGAGAGTATAAATATGTGCCAAGAAATCTGTGCCACGGCCACATGCATCTGGCATTTGCTTCCAAGCTGAATGCCGCTGACATCATGCAGCCAGCAGGCATTTATATGTCAAAGCATCCTGTGTGGGGGGGTGGTTTGGGGTGATGCAAAGAATAACATTACCCCTCTACAGTCAGATGGGTGTTATCTACTGTAGACCGATATTCACCACATGTGATATAACTGCCTCCAGTACTGTGTCCCACTGGACCTTCTTTTTTTTTTTTTAACAAATAACCAAATTCCTATACTTGGTGGAGTAAGTGCAGCCCAGAAAGCTTGAGGATGACCCAAAGGCTTTACATTGCACACAGGCTGACTTTCAGCCCTGGGTGGCCACATTCACCTTCAGGAAGATGATTCAGCTCTGCTGCCTCATGAACAATGAAAATAAGAAACAATGTCTTTCAGTTCACATAAATGAACATACAGCTGTGATTTTTTCACTACCAAAAGAGCCAATGCTCCTGTAAGCAACAGCAATTTCAAGTACACAAAGCTTAATGGCAGGTTGTCCAGAATCAATTAGGCCCTTAAACCTTCATGTGTGTGACGTCTTTGCTAGCTACCCTACATTTAGAGACTTCTCTGCCACCTCCAAGAGTGTGAGATTCTGAGCATTTCCATTTCCAGATCTGCCATAGCAGATATCCTTCTTCTTTTCTCTTGGGAGATGATAATTTTATGTCATTCTTCAGGATGGCATTTGTAAGTATTTCAGCATAGCATATGCTCTCACATTCTCTTTAATTTATATATAGTATTATTGGTGTATTCAGCCTCTAACCCCAACCCTAACCCTAACCCTACTAATAGTGACTACTTCTAATAACATATTTGTCAAAACTAAACCCAATATCAAACAAATACAGTCAGATACTATGAGGATTCATGTATGTTGTGACTTTCCTGTGCCATTATCAATGGTTTGTGTTATGAAACTAGTCACATTTTCTTTATAATACTTATCGATGAATCTTCATATGTAGAAAAAGCTTAATACCCTGACTCTAGTTAACCACGTTCCCCGGTACAAAACATGTAGTTTTATATACATGTGTATTGTCACAATTGCTATAAATATAGTACATACTTAAGAGTACTCTGATGTTGGAAGATAAAAAATTTCCTCACCAGAACACTCCACACAAAACTTGGCTAACTGAAAATTCACCCTAAAGTGACCTCCATAACTTAACCAGTACATACATAAAAACATGAACATAGATATGAACACTTATCTGCACTTTGAATGATATGTATACAACTATCAATGGTATTTTTTCATATCTTACTATAGCCTCATGTATGGTATATATTTACAATCTATAGATTAATAAATAGTTAATACATGAATCATATTAACTCTATTCTGAGTCCTCAAAGTGCATTTATGTGGATTGTTGTGCATTTTTCACACATTCACTCTTAGGAATATTCATAATTCTTGATATACATATTCATTTCCTCATACTCAATCTAGCCTCATTCAATATTGAATACTAACCCTAATACTACCTTTTTAACTATACCTAAGTTAACATCATTGCATGTACATTCGAGTGAGATATGATCTGTATTCAGACTTGCACTTTTATTGATCATGGGTATATTAGTATTTAAATTAGTATATATTCATCATATGTGATATCCATTAATCCGTTAGTTCAAAAAATGTATTCCTATGATTCACTAGATATCATGTCCTTTGTCAGAATACATATGTTTGTACCTTTTTTCCTACTCACTTTGACATGAACATTCTTTGAATTACACATAATTTCAGTATCTATACTCCCCTCGGAGCAAAACCCAAAGACACATGCATGTAATACTAGTCCTAATGTTGCCACTGCCCCTCATTTTCCTTCATATTTTAAAGAATAATTTCAATCTATCCAGTTACATTTGCATCCATTATAAAACATATTCTATGCTAGATATATTCTTTTGTCACCTAGTCATAAATTGGCATTGATAGAACACACAGTACATCTCTCTCTTTCCAAAAACTTTTATTTATAGGATTTTCAAATGTTTTCACATGTACGGGTGGTATAAAAACTCATGTGACCTAATATACATATTATTTTCAACACAGGAACTCTACTGACACAAAATTCATTACGAACCCTGAACTTACGTTCATTTCAAAACCCAATTTTAATAACAGCATATATTCCTATGAACGTATGTGTATAGGTTGACGAATCCATTCAAGTATCAATGGTATGGGTGCTAATATATTTTAGTCTTTAGAATATTATGTATTCAGCCATCCCTGATTTGAAAAGATTCATCATTGTATAACTCGCATGATACCTTTTCCAAATTCACAATTTATAAATATCGATATTTATTTTCATACAAATTTTCCCATTCATATACTTGTTAATATTTACATGCTGACATTCACATTCTGTATCTAACAGAAGACTTATTTCAAAAAGAAATTCAAAACTAATTCTAGACTCACTCTTCTTCAGAAATTTACTTGGCAAAGCTGTATACAGTGCTCTTGTCAGTGGATGTTGACTTATACATTCAATTTTCATTGGTACACTTGCAGATGTCATCGTATACAGAGTGATAGGATACATCCATGCTTCCACTAATTAAAAACTATTAAACATTTCTTTTAATGCCTTAAAAAAACTTAAAAACTATTAAAATGTAATGTTGGATAATAAAATTATTCAGATTACCCACCTAATACTCTTCTATGTTTCACCATTTACAAATGTTTAAGTTTCCAGAGAAATTTTTTACCAATACATTCTAATGAATGTTCAACACCAACCATCTTCCTTGAGATTCACTACTAACCAAAATAGAAATATCATGTTCATTTTTACTTCAACTCCATTACCTAAATCTAATTTCACATAAAAACCTGCATCGGGTGATCTTGTAGTACAGGCCTGTAGAGGATCTAGGACTGCTTTGAGACTCAAAGGTAGAGGTCAAAATTTCAATGAAGATATTAAGGCAGCTTTGTAGGACCTGAGAGGCATAGGGTCATCTTCTGGGACCAAGAACATGGTGCACATGAGAAGATGAGTCTGAATCAAGTTCTGTCTTCTCAACCCAGGGAAGATGGAAAAAAACAGGCCTGTCTGGATGATTGTAACCAGGTGTGTTACTATCACTTGATCTATTTTTGAAAAAGTCTCAGGAAGATGGGTGCAGCCTCCAACTCAGGGACCCTTGGAAACAACTAGTAGGAGAGAGTGGTTGCCAAAAATGTGACCTCATCTCCCTAACTTCAAGGAAGTAAGCTCACCTCTATTCCTTGGAGATGGAACTCCCACAACTTGGAATCCATGTACCTAGGCACACAGAGCCAGCCACAGTCCCAGTCTGCTCAATTGTTTGGAGCCATGACAAGCACAGAGCCATACTTTCATGGCCACTACTGATGTGTCAATGGGCAAAAGCCATGAGTGCACTGAGGAGGGGCAATTCTTGAGAATAAAGGTCCTGGATAAACACTGGATCATGAAAAAGTGGGTGGGTTTGCCCAAGGAGTCCAGAGCTGAGACAGGATAGGCAACTGCACTTGATCATAGGTGAACCTATCACTCAAATGACACTTTAGATCAAGGTAGACCCTCTCCAGGAAAGTATGACTCTGTGTGTGTGTGTGTGTGTGTGTGTGTGTGTATTTGTGTATTTGAGTGTGTTTGAATTTGTGGTTTGGTCTCATATCCCCAGATAGTATGTGGGGGAAATCATTTGTTTCATTTTTCAATGAGTGGAGAGTAGTGAGTCATTTTGCTGAAGGCTACTTACTGTTTGTATGTAGGTTTATCCCTCTTCATCAGTTATTCTAGGGACAAGTAAAAAGAATGCATCCCTAGATGTGTCCTGCCTAGTAAAAACATTCCCAGCACTCATCCTAACAAATAAATAGACTGATGATTGGCTGGTGAATTGGGAAAACCAATGATGATTCTAAGTCCCTGTGTTTACCTTGAAATATGGCAATGCCCAGAAGATGCTTTTGTTTTTGTGTAACAGATGTGTTCCACCCCCAAGCTGTGTGAAATGGCCAGCTATTGGCTTGGTGAAGGGAATGCTGAAGGTCACTGTGAAACTCAGAAATCACTTAGAAAGGTCAAGTTTGCCAAGGAGAACCCTGCTTGATGAGATAGATACCCAAGAAAGATGAGTGGTAGGACTAATTGACACAGTTTCAGGCCTCTGGAAAAAATTGGCCAGGGATTTGTTCTTTCCCATGGTCCTATAACCTTGTATGTGAGAAAGTTCTTTGCCTCAGGCCTCTCTTGGGTGAAGCCTCAGAAAAAGCAGTTTTGAAATGAAAATGAAGGGGCTCTATCTGTTGCTTAATTATAAAGCCTTTGCCCCCAAATCTGAGACTCTGGCTTAGATAGTCAGTACCACCTCAAAATACAC
This sequence comes from Tamias sibiricus, assembly GCA_025594165.1. Classification (NCBI taxonomy): domain Eukaryota; kingdom Metazoa; phylum Chordata; class Mammalia; order Rodentia; family Sciuridae; genus Tamias; species Tamias sibiricus. The sequence goes on from CM046660.1 coordinate 53,478,390, forward strand.
AAAGGTATTAGGGTCTTCTACATCTAAAAGTCTAATTGTACCCCACCCTTCCCATTTTGTCTTTCTATTACATCTGGTAAGGCTCCTGATTTCAAGAAGTTAGAACAGGGACTTTGGGTAGAATGAGATTGTGCTGGCCCTCAAGTAGCAACAAAATAGGTGGCTATGTCCTTTCTTGGATCAAAGATACATGAAAAACCCTATCCAATGTGGACATTAGCCCCTGATATGGGCAGAAGAGCAGCATAAACTCCAGGCCATTTTAAATTTTATCCTTTTCAGGAAGGTTGTTGAGCCCACCATGACTTTAGGCAAATAAAGTTTATGGAAAGTTACATTGACCAAAATCAAGGTCTTCTCTAAGTAGGAACACCTCCTGTCAGATATATAGGATGAGTGTCTACATGGAAGCAGAGGAATGGCCTTTGGGCAATGAGAGAGGGTTCATTTTGAATTGTAAAAATTGGTGTGGTGTTTGGAAGAGAAGGCTAACGTTTTTGCTCATGTGAAATTCAGCAGTGAACTGAGTTCTGGAGCTTCCCCGATAGAAGTATGGCAGTTAATTGTGCTCAGATTTTAGGTACTCAAGCACATGGGTTGTTCTTGGGAACTTAGAGCTAATTTGAATGTCCAGTGTGGATTTCTCCACAACACTAGGAATTTCGGCCAGGATTGCACAGCATTTTTCTCTGGAGAGATTGTCAGCCAAAGGTGAGAGTCCAGAACACACACGCACCTCCCTTTTTAGTTTCTATGGCTCGGCTTTCATGTGACCTCTTGGCACCTAATCGGGATGCCCTTTTGTCATTAGTGCAGTGTTCCAGCTGAAAAAGATTCCTCATCACTTATTGGCCCCTGTCTCAATCAGTAATCCACAGCACCACCTCTTTCATACTTGAAATAGAGCTATATTAATCCCCTGACCAGGAACTGCTGGAATACCTGAGGAACTCCTGTTGCTCATCATGGCTGAATCAGAGAAGAACTTCATTGAGGACGACTCATGAAAAAGCAGGAGAACCAATTTACCAGTGAGTTTGAGCCTGCTGTTGATGGGGACTGGGGCAGAGGAGTATAGATATGTACCAAGAAATCTGTGCCATGACCACACGCATCTGGCATTTGCTTCCAAGATAAATGCTACTGACATCATGTAGCAACCAGGCATTTATATGTCAAGGCATCCCATTGTGGGTAGTGGTTCGTGGAGATGCAAAGAATCGCATTTCTCCTTGTATTGGGCTTGGTGTGTGAGATCGCTGTCAAATTGGTGTTATCTACTGCAGACCGAGATTCACCACATGAGTTAAAATTGCCTCCAGCTCTGTGTCCCAGTGGACCTTCTTTTTTTTTTTTTTTTTTTTTTTAAACAAATAACCAAATCCCTGTACTTGATGGAGCAAGTAGAGCCCAGAAAACTTGAGGATGACCCAAAGGCTTACATTGCACACAGGCAGATGCTCAGCTTTGGGTGGCCACTATTACCTTCAGGAAGATGATTCAGCTCTGCTGCCTCATGAAAATGAAAATAAAAAACAATGTCTTCCAGTTCACATAAATAGACATGCAGCTATGATTGTTTCATTCCCAAAAGAGCCAAAGCTCCTGTAAGCAACATCAATTTCAAGTACAAAGCTTAATGACAGTTTGTTCAGAAACAACTAGGCCCTTAAACCTTCATGTGTGTGGTGTGTTTTCCATCTACCCTACATTTACAGTCTTCTCTGCCACCTTGAAGGATGTGAGCTCCTGAGCATTTCCACTTCCAGATTTTCCATAGCATATATTCTTTTTCTTCTCTCTCCAATTGTCTCTCATTTTTAAAGATGGCAATTTTATGTCATTGCTCAGGATGGCATTTGTAAGTATTTCAGTGTAGCATATGCTCTCACATTCTTTCTATGAATTTCTATATAGTATGATTGGCATATTCAATCTATAAACTAACCCTCACCCTACGAAATAGTGACTACCTTTACTAACATTTTTGGCAAAACTAAACCCAGTATCAAAGAAATAATGGCAGATCCGATGAAAATTCGTGTATGTTGTGAATTGCCTGTGCCGTTACCAAGGTATGTGTAATGAAACTAGTCACTTTTTCTTTACCCTACATTTAGAGTCTTCTCAGCCACCTCCAAGAGCATGAGATCCTGAGCATTTCCATTTCCAGATATGCCATAGCAGATATTCTTCTTCTTCTCTCTGCAATTGTCTCTCGTTTTGGGAGATGTTAATTTTATGTCATTGTTCAGGATGGTATTTGTAAGTATTTCAGTGTAGCATATTCTGTCATGTTTTCTTTATTAATTTTTATATAGTATGATTGTTGTATTCAGTCTCTAACCCCAACCCTAAACATAACCCTACTAAACAGTGACTACTTCTACTAAAATGTTTGGCAAAAACTAAACCCAATATCAACAAATACATTCAAATCCTATGAGGTATTATGTATGTTGTGGTTTGCCTGTGCCAATATCAATAGGGTGTGTGTTATGAAACTAGTCACATATTTTTAATAATACTTATTGATGAATCCTCATATGTAGAAAAAGTTTAATACCCTTACTCTCATTATCCATGTTCCCTTGTTTAAAAAAATGTAGTTTTATACACATGTGTATTGTCACACATGCTATGAATATAGTACATCTTTAAGAGTACTCTGATGTTGGAAGATAAAAAATTCCCTCACCAGATCACTCCACACAAAACTTGGCTGAATTGAAAATTCACCCTAAAGTGACCTCCATAACTCAACCATTATATACATAAAAACATGCACATAGAAATGGACACTTATCTGCACTTTGAAAAAATGTATCCAGCTATAAATGGTATGTTTTTGTATCCTAGTATATCCCTCATATATGGTTTATATTTACAGTCCATTGATTAATAAATAGTTAATACATGATTCACATTAATTCTATTCTGAGTTCTCAAAATACATTTATGTAGATTGTTGTGCATTTTTCACACTTTAACTCTCAGGAATATTCATAAAACTTGATATATATATTCATTTCCTAATACTCATTCTAGCCCCATTCAATATTGAATACTAATCCTAATACTACCTTTTTAACTATACCTAAGTTAACATCATTGTGTGTACACTTGTGTGAGATATGACTTGCATTTTCATTTACCATAAGTATATTAGCATTTCAACTAGTATATATTCATCATCCATAAGTTCAAAAAATGTATTCCTAGGATTCACTGTACATCATGTCCGGTGTCAGAATACATATGTTCACACATTTTTTCCAACTCACTTTGACATGAACATTCTTTGAATTGCACATAGTTTTCAGTATCTCTACTCACTTTCAGAGCAAAACCCAAAGACACACTGTATGTAATAGTAGACCTAATGTTGCCACTGCCCCTCGTTTTCTTTCATGCATGTCCTTGAAGATCAGATTTCATGTATATTTTAAAGTATAATTTTAATCTACCCAGTTAGTTACATTTGCATCCATTATAAAACATATTCCATGCCAGATATATTATTTTATCACCTAGTCATAAATTGGCATTGATAGAACACACAGTACAGCTCTATCATTCCAAAAACATTCATTTATAGGATTTTAAAACGTTTTCATATGTATGGTGGTATAAAAAGTCATGTGACCTAATATACATATTCTTTTTATCACAGGACCCCTACTGACACAAAATTCGTTACTAACCCTGAACTTATGTTCATGCCAAAACCTAATTTTTAATAATAGCATTTTTTCTATGAACGTACGTCTATAGGTTGACAAATCCATTCAAGTATCAATGGTATGGTTGCTAATATATTTTAGTCTTCAGAATATTACATATTCAGCAATCCCCAATTTGAAAAGATTCATCAGTGTATAACTCACATGATACATTTTCCTACCTCACAATTTATATATATCAATATTTATTTTCATACAAATTTTCACATTCATATTTTTGTGAATATTTACATGCTGACATTCACATTCTGTATCTAACAGACGGCTTATTTCAAAAGGAAATTCAAAACTAATTCTAGACTCACCCTTCTTTGGAAATTACTTGGCAAAGCTGTATATGGTGCACTTGTCAGTGGATTTTGACTTATATATTCTATTTTTTAATGGTACACTTGCAGATGTCATCGTATATTGAGTGATAGGATACATCGGTACTTCCTCTAATTAAAAAATATAAACATTTTCATTTAATACATTGAAAAAAAAACTTTAAAATTATTAAAATCTAATGTTGGATAATAAAATTATTCAAATTACCTACTTAATGCCCTTCTATGTTTCACCATTTACAAATTTTTATGTTTTCATGGAAAATTATTACCAATACATTCTTATGAATGTTCATGTTTTACCATACCAACATTCTTCTTCGAGATTCACTACTAACCAAAATAGAAATATCATATTTATCCTTACTTCAACTCCATTACCTAAATCTAATTACACATAAGATCCTGCCTAAGGTTGATCTTGTAGTAAAGGCCTGTAGGGGATCCAGGCCTGCTGTGAGGCTCAAAGGTAGAGGTCAGAATTTTTACTGAACTATATTAAGGCATCTGTGTAAGCTCTGAGATGCATAAAGTCATCTTCTAGGACCAAAAACATGGTGCACATGAGAAGATGAGTCTGAATCAAGCTCTGTCTTCTCAACCCAGGGAAGATGGACAAAACCAGTCCTGTCTGGATATCTGCTCCTGGGTGTGTTAGTATAACTTGGTCCATTTTTGTAAAAGTCTCTGGAAGATGGGTGCTGCCTCCATCTCAGGGGACCCTTGGAAACAACTGGTAGGAGAGAGTGGTTGCCAAAAAAGTGACCTCATCTCCCTTACTTCAATGAAGTAAGCTCACCTCACTTCCTTGGTGATGGAACTCCCTCAACTTGGACTTCAGGTACCTAGGCACACAGAGCCAGCCGCAGTCTCAGTCTGCTCAATTGTTTTGAGCCATAACAAACACAGAGCCACACTTTCTTGGCCACTACTGATGTGTGGGATGGGCAAAAGCCATGAGTGCACTGAGGAGGGGCCATTCCTGAGAATGAAGGTCCTGGATCCTCACTGGGTCATGACGAAGGTGGTGGATTTGCCCAGGGAGACCAGAGCTGATACAGGATAGGCAGCTGCACTTGATCATAGGTGAACCCACCATTCAGATGACACTGTAGATCAAGGTAGACTGCCACATCTCTCTCTTGACCTATGGATGGAGCAAGGCTCTCCGAGGGTGGGTGACGCAAGGTGATTATCCTCTAGGGAGCTGTGGCATAAAGATAGTGTTGGGATGATTTGTCATTGTCTTTTCTGTTACTGAAATTCTCTTTACAGCTCATATGACCACTAAGTCTAATGAATGAAACTACGTATGTAAACTGCAATGAGGTGGACTCTGAGTTCAGATATGAAAGTACAAAGTCCCAAACAGTTTTCTTTGATAAACTTAGAATGGCTATGTTGCAAGGCACTAAGACTCCAACCCAGCTCCTCTCCCCATGTAGGAACAATAAGTAAAACCCCTCCTACTCCCCACTCTTGGGCATAGAAAGTTGTTATGACCTTAAGTTAGGACTAGTAGTTAGAGTTAATAGAATATAAATTTAATCAGAAACACAATAATGCTATAAAACCAGCCAGGAAAAAATTAACTTTAATCAGAGAGATAAAAGGTGGTGAAGAGTAGTGGCTTCAGAGAGTCCATGGCTCATAAGGAATGAATCAGACCTAAACTGGTTACAAATAAAGTTTGGCAGATATGCAAAACATTCAAATACTGTGTAAGACCTTGAAATATGTTGGGTAAAAGATCAAAATGTCTGGAATGTAATCAGCAAATGTTTCTACTTTCCTAGATTTTATGACTGTGATTTTTCTTAACTTTCTTCTGATGTAGCATTAAAGCTTTGTTATGCTATATAAACCATGCCATGAGAAAGTAAAAAGTGGAATTTCAGCCTCTGATTCTCGTGTCTGTGTGCTGACTTCTCCGCCACTTTTGCTGACTCAATCGCCATCCGACCCTGACACAAACACCCCCTGCTGAAGGCAGACTTTGGAAGTAGATTCTCTCCAGGAAAGTGTGACTCTATGTGTGTGTGTGCGCGCGCGTGCATGTGTATGTGCGCGTGCATCGGTGTTTGAATTTGTGTTTTGGTATCATATCCCCAGAGAGTATGTGGGGAACACAATTTGTTTCAGTTTTCAATGAGTAGAGAGTAGTGAGTCATTTTGCTGAAGGCTACTTACTGTTTGTATGTAGATTTATCCCTCTTCATCTCTCATTCTAGGGACAAGGAAAAAGAATGCATCCCTAGATTTGTCCTGTCTAGTGAAAACATTCCCAGCACTCATCCTGGCAAATTTATAGACTGCTGATTGGCTGATGAATGGGAAACACCAACCATGTTTCTAAGTTCCTGTGTTCCTCTTGAAATTTGCCACTGCCCAAAAGGGGTTTTTGGTTTTGCGTAAAAGATGTGTGCCACCTCCAACCTGTGTAATGGCCATTTATTGGCATGGTGAAGGGAATGCTGGAGGTCACTGTTAAACTCAGAAATCCCTTGGAAAGGTCAAGATTGCCAAGGAGAACCCTGCTTGTTGAGGTAGATATCCAAGAAGGATGAGTGGTAGGACTAATTGACATAGTCCTTCATCCTGTTGAAAAATCTGACCAGGGCTTTGTTTCTTTCCCATTGTCTTATAACCTTGAATGTGAGGAAGTTCTTTGCCTCAGGCCTCTTTTGGATAAAGCCTTAGAAAAAGCATTATTGAAATGGAAATTAAGGGGCTGTATCTGTTGCTCAGTGGTAAAGCCTTTGCCCCCACCTCTGAGACACTGGCTTAGATAGTCAGTACCACATCAAAATACAGAAAAGTATTAGGGTCCATCCACATCTAAAAGTGTAATTACACCCCACTCCCCCCCACTTTGTCTCTACATTACATCTGGTGAGGCTTCTAATTTCAAAAGTGAGAACAGAGACCCTTTGGGTAGGATGAGATTGTGCTGGCCCTCATGTAGAAACAAAATAGGTGGTTGTGTCCTTTCTTGACTCAAAACACACATAAAAACCCTACCAAATGTGGACACCAGGCCCCTGATTTGGGGAGAAGAGCAGCATGAACTCCAGGCCATATTAAATTTCCTCCTTATCAGGAAGGGTGTTGAGCCCACCATGACTTTGTTCAAATAAAGTTTTATGGGAAGTTACATTGGCCACAATCCTGGACTTCTCTAAGTATGAACACCTCCTCCCAGATGTATAGGATGAGTGTCTACATGGAAGCACAGGAGTGGACTTTGGGCCATGAGGGAGAGTTCTTCATTGAATTGTGATTATTGGTATGGTGGTTGGAAGAGAAGGCTCTGGTTGGATGCTGGTGTGAATGTCATCAGTATACTGAGTCCTGGAACTTTACCAATAAAATATGGCAGTGAATTGTGCTCAGATTTCAGGTACTCAAGCACATGAGTTGTCCTTGGGAACTTAGAGCTAATCCGAGTGCCCAGTGTGGATTTCTCCAAAACACAAGAAATTTCAGCAAGGATCTCACAGCATTTTTCTCTGTAGATATTGTCAGCCAAAGGTGAGAGCCCGGAACACACATGCACCTCCCAATTTAGACCTATAGGCTTGGTTGCATTTGACCTCTTTGCCTCTATTTGAGAAGCCCTCCTGTCATTAGTCCAGTGTTTCAGCTTAAAAAGATACCTCACCCCTTATTGGCCCCTGTCTCAATCAGAAACCCACAGGACCACCACTTTCATGCTTGAAATAGAGCTATATTAATACCCTGAAACTTTTGATCTTCCCCTGACCAGGAAATGCTGGAGCACCTGAGGAACACCTGATGCTCATCATAACTGTATTAGAGAAGGAATTCATTGAGCACAACTCATGAAAAAAACAGAAGAACAGAGATACCAGTGAGTTTAAGCCTGCTGAGGATGGGGCCTGGGGCAGAGGAGTATAGATATGTGCCAAGAAATCTGTTCCATGGTCACATACATCTGGCATTTGCTTCCAAGCTAAATGCCACTGACATCATGCAGCCAGCAGGCATTTATATGTAAAGGCATCCTGCTGTGGTTCGAGGGATGCTCAGAATCACGTCTTCTCTGTATTGGGTGAGGTGTCTGAGATCGCTGTCAGATGGCTGTTATTTACTGCAGACCAAGATTCACCACATGTGATATAACGGCCTCCAGTACTGTGTACCAGTGGACGTTCTTATTTTTTTTTAAATAAATAAGCAAATCCTTGTACTTGATGGAGTAAGTACAGCCCAGAAAGCTTGAGGATGACCCAAAGGCTTCACATTGCACCCAGGCAGACGTTCAGCCCTGGGTGGCCACGTTCACCTTCAGGAAGACGATTCATCTCTGCTGCCTCATGAACAATGGAAAATAAGAAACAATGTCTTCCAGATCACATAAATGGACATACAGCTGTGAGGGTTTCACTCCAAAAAGAGCCAATGCTTCTGTAAGAAACATCAATTTCAAGTACACAAAGCCTAATGGCAGGTTGTCTAGAAACAATTAGGCCCTTAACCCTTTATGTGTGTGGCGTGTTTGCCATTTACCCTATATTTAGAGTCTTTTCTTCCACACCAAGATTTTGATATCCTGAGCATTTCCATTTTTAGATATGTCATAGCATATATCCTTCTACTTCTCTCAGCAATTGTCTCTCATTTGTGGAGATGGCAATTTTATGTCATTGTTCAGGATGGCATTTGTAAGTATTTCAGTATAGCATATGCTCACACATTCTCTTTATTAATTTCTAGGTATTATGATTGGTGTATTCAATCTCTAACTCCAATCCTAACCCTAACCCTACTAAATAGTGACTACTTCTACTAACATATTTGGCAAAACTAAACCCAATATCAAACAAATACAGTCAGATCCCTATGAGGATTTGTGTATTTTGTGTTGCCTGTGCCATTATCAATGGGATGGGTTAAGAAAATAGTCACAATTTCTTTATAATACTTATTGATGAATCCTCATATAAATAAAAAGCTTAATACCCTGACTCTCTTTAACCATGTCCCCCAGTACAGAACATGTAGTTTTATACACATGTGTATTGTCACACATGCTATGAATAAAGTACATCATTAAGAGTACTCTAATGTTGAAAGATAAAAATTCCCTCACCACAACACACAACACAAAACTTGACTGAACTGAAAATTCACCCTAAACTGTTGAAGTAGGCGCCTGCAGATCCCCTGTGCTTAGATTGTCCTTCCACTTCACAGCGTGCAATGTGACCGGGCATACACACCGTGATCGTATTGTAGCGGAATTTTGTATTCGCAACTCACCCTCCCCGTAGTGACATAGCGATATTGCGTTGAGGGAAACCTGCGGCTGCTGTTCCTCTTTTGCTATTTCTCACAAAGTCCTGAATTGATTTTTCCAGAGTAGTATTGTCCCCATTTATACCGCTCGGCAGAGACTTTTTCCCAATCTAGAGGGAGCTAAGTAGGGTTAAGTGACGCTATCATACTTAATGTATACGAGCGTGAGGCCCAGAACATTCCTGCCGCTTAAAAATTCTTTAGTGTTTTAAAAGTCTAGGAACTTCGTGATGATCTTGTCCCTGGCAGTGGTTGAAATCCTGGCAGTTCTAGTGCTCCTGCGGTCCTATATGTTTGTTCATGAGCGTATAAGCGCTCTAGAAAGGCCGCCAATTTCTAAGCCTGTGCCATTATCAATGGGATGGGTTAAGAAAATAGTCACAATTTCTTTATAATACTTATTGATGAATCCTCATATAAATAAAAAGCTTAATACCCTGACTCTCTTTAACCATGTCCCCCAGTACAGAACATGTAGTTTTATACACATGTGTATTGTCACACATGCTATGAATAAAGTACATCATTAAGAGTACTCTAATGTTGAAAGATAAAAATTCCCTCACCACAACACACAACACAAAACTTGACTGAACTGAAAATTCACCCTAAAATGACCTCCATAACTCAATCAATATATACATAAAAACATGCACATAGAAGTGAACACTTATCCTCACTTTGAATGATATATATCCAACTATCAATGGCATGTTTTCATATCTCTTAATATATCCTCATATATGGTATATATTTACAGTCCATAGATTAATAAATAGTTAATACATTAATCACATTATCTCTATTCTGAGTCCTTAAAGTGCATTTATGTGAATTGTTGTGCATTTTTCACATATTCACTCTCAGGATAATCATAATTCTTGATATACATATTCATTTTCTCATACTTGATCTAGCCCCATTTAATATTGAATACTAACCCTAATACTACTCCTGTAACTATACCTAAATTAACATCATTGCATGTACATTTGTGTGAGATATGATGTGTATTCGGACTTGCACTTTCATTGATCATGGGTATATTAGCATTTAAATTAGTATATATTCATCATATGAGATATCCATTCATCATAAGTTCAAAAAATGTATTCGTAGGATTCACTATATGTCATTTCCTGTGTCAGAATACATATATTCACACACTTTTTTCTACTCACTTTGACATAAACATTCTTTGAATTATACAGTTTCAGTATCTTTACTCCCTTTCAAAGCAAAACTAAAAGACACACTGTAAATACTAGCCGTAATGTTGCAACTGACACTCGTTTTCCTTCATGCATGTCTTTGAAGATCAGAATCCATGTATATTTCCAAGTATTACTTCAATCCACCACGTTACATTCCCATCCATTGTAGTACATATTCATTGTCAGATATATTCCTGTATCACCTAGTCATAAATTGGCATTGATAGAACACACAGTACAGCTCTCTCTTTTCAAAAACATTCATTGACAGATTTATCAAACGTTTTCACATGTATGGTGGTATCAATACTCGACATTATATACGTATTCTTTTCATCAAGGGAACCCTACTGACAGAAAATTTGTTACTAACCCTGAACTTACATTCATGCCAAAACCTAATTTTAAATAACAGCAAGTATTCCTATGAACGTATGTGTATGTGTCGATGAATCCATTCAAATGTCAAAGTATGGGTGCAAATATATTTTGGTCTTCTTAATATTACATATTCAGCCATCCCCCATTTTTTAAAAAATTCATTTTCGTATAACTCACATGATTTTTTGCCAACCTCACAATTTACATGTATAAATATTTATTATCATACAAATATTCCCATTCATATTCTTGTGAATATTCACGTGCTGACATTCACATTTGTATCTAACAAAAGTCTTATTTCAAAAGGAAATACAAAACTAATCCTATCCTGACTCTTCTTCGGAAATCTACTTGGCAAAGCTATATATGGTGTACTTGTCAGTGGATGTTGACTTATACATTCAGTTTTCAATGGTACACTTGCAGATGTCATCCTACATTAATTGATAGGATACATCCGTGCTTCCCCTAATTAAAAAAAAATATTAAATTTTTCATTTAATACATTGAATAAAACAATAAATTATTAAAATTTACTGTTGGCTAATAAAATTATCCAAATTACCCACCTAATGCACTTCCATGTTTCACCCCTTGTCAATTTTTATGTTTCCATGGATAATTTTCACCAATACATTCTTATGAATATTCATGTTTCACAGTACCAACATTTTTCCTGGAGATTCACTTCTAACCAAAATAGAAATATCATGCTCATCCTTACTTAAACTGCATTACATAAATCTAATTTCACATAAGAGCCTGCCTAGGGATGATCTTGTAGTATAGACCTGTAGGTTGCCGGGGTCCGAGTTATGAATGGAGCCAGGCTCTGAGTTGCTTCCCTTTCTGGGCCCTAAAAGGGAATTCCTCTTGCCTGCAAGAAGGATTGCAACTCACCCAGTGGGGCGAGCTTAAGAACAGAAATAGCTAGATGCCTTACCTCTGTCTGTTTGAACAGAAAACACGCCACACCTAGAAAGTCTTGTATATAGCACGGGATGTCCGAAGAACTCGCTTTATTGAACAAGCATTGACTTAAATTGGCCTAGAACTAACCAATCAGCAAGCAAGGTGGTTCAGCCTCTCACGCTACATCATAGCCACACCCCTTGGTTTAGCCCCCGGTCCTTTAAGGTGTGGTAAGCAGTCAAATCTTTATCCCTTGGCAGACATAGTCCCAACAATTCCCCTTTTTTTGTTTATTTAAAAAATGGGTCTCTCCATTTATTTTTAAATGGGATGTCCCATCTTGTAGGGTGTCCAACTCATAGAGAGTGTGCCCGTCTAGGTCGACTTCTCCTCTCTGGGAAAAATCTTACCTGTTATTGGCTATCACTCTAGCACTTTAGGTGGACATGCCTAGGGCCAGCAGGTGGCCAAGGGGAGCACACGGGACATGACAGTCACCTTTGGGAAGGCTTGACTGGATGGCATACCTCTGCATCCTGTTAAGGACCGTGGCCAAGCCTATAGGGCTATAGCTCAGCGTGACAGTAGACCACCCAGCTGTATCTGGCCAGTTCTATAGGGCTAAAGGTGCACACAAAGACAATGACAATTAGGGATTTCACCAAAAAGAGAAAGTCCACCCATTTAGTAGGGATTTCACCAAAAAAGAGAAAGTCTACCCATTTAACAAGGATTTCGCCAAAAGAGAAAGTCCATCTATTTAGTTCAGTTTAAAGGAAGTCTTTTGGCACAAAGTCCAGATGACTGTCACAGGAATGGGACTCTTCTTTTAGAGTCCAAAGGAAGCCATCCAGCACAAAGTCTAAATAATTGTCCTAAGATATAGCGCTCTTCTCTCAGAGTCCAAAGGAAGTCGTCTAGCATAAAGTCCAGATAATTGTCACAGGAATGGCACAGACCTTCTTCTCTCATCACAGAGGGTTGAGATGCTGACAAAGAAGGAGTCCAGGATAGTGTCTTTGATGAATTTTGAAACGGATGTGATGAGAAGTTTAATCACAGCAGGACAGGAGTTTTGTCACGGTTTTTTCATTTCTGTGGAAAAAAGAAAGAATCACTCCTCAAGAGCTTGTGCTCCTGGGTAGTCATTTTGGTCCGATTGGCAATATTTGAGATCTCTGGCAGGCACCCATATAGGGTTTTGCTCCCCCATTGGGAAGACACATCCAAAACCTCTGCCAGCACTTATTAATGGATCAGGACCTCTCCAGACTTCAGTTAATGGGTCTTTCCATCGGACCTCAACTTTTATATAAGGCGTTTGGCTAGACCAGTGTCTCTGAAATGCAGATAGAGGCTGCTGTTTGGAAAAATTTAAAATATTTAAAGCAAGCATAGCTGTTTTCAACTGGTCATGGGGGTTGCTTCCCACATTTTGTTTTATTAATTGGTCCTTTAAGGTTTTATTATGTCTTTCTATTATGGCTTGTCCTTTTGGGTTATATGAAATCCCTGTGGTATGTTTAATATGCCAAGTTTGGAAGAATTTTTGTAATGATTTGCTTACAAAACAGGGTCCATTATCAGTTTTAACTTGTTTTGGCAATCCAAGAATAGCAAAGCATTGTAAAAAGTGACTTTCAGCATGTTTAGCCCTTTCTCCAGAATGTGCCGTGGCCCAACAAGCATGTGAATAAGTATCTATGGACATAAATATATATTTTAATTTTCCAAATGGCACATAATGGGTTACATCAGTTTGCCAGATAGCGTTGGGCCTTAGGCCTCTGGGATTTACCCCAGGGGACTGGAGAGGTGGGACCTGTAAGAAGGGCAAACAAGATTTACATGTCCTTATAATCTTTTTAAAATCTTTTATAGGAACTAAAGGAAATTTATTATGTAGACCTCTCCAATTTAAATGAGTAAGGTTGTGAAGACCTTGAGCTAACTGAAGGTCTTGTTGATATGGGACTGTAACTGTTAATACACCTGTGGTGGCCAAACGGTCAGCGGCCTGATTTCCCTCAGATAGGGGCCCAGATAAGCCTTGATGTCCCCTAAGATGTTGGAGGAACATAGGTTCATTACGCCCCTTTAACAGGAATCGAACCTGGATCATCAGAGGGGTGATAGGATTATTATCTATCTTTATATATGAGGCATTTAGAGTAGGTAATAGGTTAATTACATATAAACTATCTGAGAAAAGATTCATAGGCTCTTGGACATGGGTCAAGGCTAATGCAACAGCATATAATTCTTTAAATTGAGCAGAACCAGTAACTGTTTCAAAATATTGTGTCCTTTGGCCTGAGGATGGGTGAAATATTACAACTGCTGACCCTTCTTTTCCTCCATCTGTGAAGACATTTACTGCCTTGGGGAGTGGCTTGCTAGAAAACAAGATGGGGGGAGTCCACTCCAGTTTGGGGAAAGAAGAAGTCCATTTGCTTGACCCGTAATGACAGTCAACTTTTCCTAGAAATCCTTCTAATGCATAGGAGACTCTAGGGTTGTTTCTCTGTATCCATTCAAAATCTGACAAACGGTAAGGAATTGTTAAAATATCTGGGTCTTTTCCATAATGCCTCAATGATGTATCTCTTCCTTTTATTATAAGATCTGCTAATTGATCTAATTGGGAATAAACTCGAGGTGCTCCTCCCACAGAGGAATGTACCCATTCTAATGGATTTCCCATCTGGGTGAGCACAGCTGTCAGGAGTTTAGCACCTGAAAAAATCCATAAATATAGAGGTTGCTTTGGTTGGTATCGAGCCAATTGGGCTGAATTGAGGGCATCTTGGACTTTTTGTAATATTGACAGATGACTCTCTTCTAGTAAAATCACATCAGAGGGGGATTTTCCCCGTAGCAACTCAAAGAGAGGTAATAAATCCTCAGTAGAGGTATGAAGCCAAGGTCTTAACCAGTATAGCTCTCCTAATAGCTTTTGTAACTCTGTCAAGGAATAAGATTTTTGAATGAGAAGTTGGGGTTTGAGAGGACAAACCGAATCTAGGCTAATTTTTGTCCCCAATATTTTAAAGGGAGGAATAGTTTGTATTTTATCATTGGATATGTGTAATCCTCCTTTTTCTAAGAGCTCTCGAAGGGTTAAGTAAGCAGAGTTTAGTTGTTGGACATCAGTAGCTCCAAGGATGATGTCATCCATATAGACATATAAGGTAAGCTGTGATTTTTTCATTAATGGTGACAGAAGACATGAAACATAATATTGACAAAAAGCTGGGCTATTAGCCATACCTTGAGGGAGCACTATCCATTCATATCTTTCATCTGGCTTATGACAATTGGTCGACAGAGAATGCAAATTTTTCATAATCATCTGGATGAAGAGGTATTGAAAAATAACAATCTTTAATATCAATAACAATTAAGGTTAAATCTTTTGAGATAGAAGGGATCCAGGGAAGGCCACGCAAAGGTGTGCCAACAAGGAACATCCTATCATTAATTTTTCGGAGGTCTTGGAACATCCTCCATTTCCCTGTGGCCTTTTGTATAACAAAAACAGGACTGTTCCATGGGCTAAGAGAAGGTCTAATATGTCCTAGGGCTAACTGTTCTTGGACAATTGCCCTCAAATGGTTTAGTTTTTCAGTAGGAAGGGGCCACTGCTCGACCCAGATTGGGGGGGCCATCTCGCCATTGAATGGCAGGAACTTGGGGAGCAGTTACCCTTAGGATTGGGGGTGAAACCCTATTTGATGATTGGAAGTTTTTCTCTCCATATCATTTTTAAGCTCTCTATGGGTTGTAGTAATGTAAGCCTCAGCTTCTCCTAGGATGTCTTGACCTAATAAATTAGAGGTTAATCCAAGGGCCACAAGGGGGCAAACTTCCCCTTGGTTTCCATCTATATCTCTCCATTTAAGCCAATTTCTGGTCTCTTCTGAATGAGTGTTTCCACCTACTCCAAGTAACTGAGGCCCTGGGATTAGTTCCCATTGGGGTGGAATCTCTTCTTTTCTTAGTATAGTACGATCTGCCCCAGTATCAATTAGGCAACGAAATTTCCTTCCTGATATATAAATATCCATCTTTGGTCTAATCCCTGGAACAATAGGAACTGTCCAATGGACCTGAGGGGGACTGGGAGCAGGTGAACCTCCTTGATGTAACGGGGCTGGAGGCTGCCCCCTTAGGAGTTTAAAGGTTTCCCCTGAACATCAAATTTAGACCTGCAATCTTTTTTCCAATGATATCCTCTTTTACATTTAGGACAGAGTGTTCTAGGGGCAGCTGGACTTTGAGTCTGGCCAGGGGAGCATTCTGGAGGCCTACCATGGCCATTAGGGCAGTCTCTTTTAAAATGGCCTTGCCGTCCACACTTAAAACAGGTTCCTTTTCCATTTAAAACTGTTGCTAATACCTCAGTGTGGGAATTGAGAGCAGTGCTCAATATCTGGGATTGGTGAGTTGTTGAACCCACATCTTTGGAGGCAATAATCCATCTTCCCATAGATCTATCTTTTAACCCAGCACAGGCCAGTTTGTGATCTGCGGTCATTCCTTCCCACACTAACATTTTTGCGAATTGATCCCTCATCGTACCAGGTGGAAATTTCCTTTGAAGGCTTTTTTCCACTCTCTCAATAAATGTGGCTAAATCTTCATTAGCCTTTTGAGTGATTCCAGCTATAGGAAGCTCTGTGGGGCCTTCCTCTAGCTTTTTCCATGCTGCCAGCCCTAGAGCTCGCACCTGTTCTCTGTATGGAGCTGGTAATTCTGCTTGTTGAATTCCTGTGGCATACTGATCACTAGTTCCTGACAGCATCCCAAAGGTTATTGGTATGGGAGGATTTGTTGTTTGATTCCTCTCAGCCTGCGTATGGCATTCATCAGAAAAAATATGCACACCATTTAAGGAATAACGGTCCTGGGAGCACAGCTTTTGTTAGATCCTTCCAATCTCTAGTGGTACAGGCACGATGAGCGAGATTTTGTAATATACATTCTGCCCATGGTGAGTTTACACCATCCTCTGCTACAGCCTTTTTTAATTCTTTTAATTCTTGAGTCTCCAAGGGATACCAAATATTTGGTTTGTCCTCCCTCGGATTTAAATTAACTGGAAATGCCATTACAGGTGAAAGCCCACTAGAGGGCGCTGGCGCCTCTTGGTATGGTAATGGCGCAGAAGGCTTAATAAGAGCTGATTCATAAAATGGCGGATCATTTTCAGAAAGTTTCGAGCCACGTGGTTGGAGGTCTTTGTTCTCAGGGACCTTGTTAGATCTCTCTAAAGGAGGGGCTGTAGTTTCTAATTCCCTGGAGTGAGATTTCTTTAAATTCGCGGACCGGGAAAAATTAGGTGTTTGTTTTTCTTGTAAAAGCGAGTACGCTTTTAGGGCGGATAAAGCTGGATAAACTCCCGGAGGCGGGGATTCCCCGTACTCAATTTCTCGGTCCCTTAAAATTTGTTTTATTTCATCCCAAGTCTCCCAAGAATCAAAATCAGACTTTGGGAGCCAGGGAGCCGCCTGTTTTAACGAATTCCAGATCACCTCCGATTGACTGTCAGATATTTGGAGACCTTGCTTTCTTAATAAACCGCGCCACGCCTCAAGGGCTGGGTCTCGTGATTTCCTGAATGCTAAAATTTGTCCCATAATAAAAGGATATTTCTGCCAGCGAAAGAGACGCTGCGTCTCTAACCTTGTTAAACTCACCGATGATTTTTTCCCTTTCCCTTGCCCCACTTTGGGACGCCAACCTGCCGGGGTCCGAGTTATGAATGGAGCCAGGCTCTGAGTTTCTTCCCTTTCTGGGCCCTAAAAGGGAATTCCTCTTGCCTGCAAGAAGGATTGCAACTCACCCAGTGGGGCGAGCTTAAGAACAGAAATAGCTAGATGCCTTACCTCTGTCTGTTTGAACAGAAAACACGCCACACCTAGAAAGTCTTGTATATAGCACGGGATGTCTGAAGAACTCGCTTTATTGAACAAGCATTGACTTAAATAGGCCTAGAACTAACCAATCAGCAAGCAAGGTGGTTCAGCCTCTCACGCTACATCATAGCCACACCCCTTGGTTTTAGCCCCGGTCCTTTAAGGTGTGGTAAGCAGTCAAATCTTTATCCCTTGGCAGACATAGTCCCAACAGTAGGTGATCTAGGCTTGCTGTGAGTCTCAAAGGTAGAGATCAGAATTTTCACTGAATAATATTAAGGCAGCTGTGTAGGCCCTGAAAGGCCTAAGGTCATCTTCCGGGACCAAAATCATGGTGCACATTGGGGGATGTGTCTGAATCAAGCTCTGTCTTCTCAACCCATGGAAGATTGACAAAACCAGGCCTGTCTGGATACCTGATCCCGGGTGCATTGGTGTAACTTGGTCCATTTGTGAAAAAGTCTCAGGAAGATGGGTGCAGCCTCCATCTCAGGGACACTTGGAAACAAATGGTAGGAGAGAGTGGTTGCTAAGGAAGTGACCTTATTTCCCTTACTTCAAGGAATTAAGCTCACCTCACTTCCTTGGTAATGGAACTCCCTCAACTTGGAATCAAAGTGGCTAGGCACACAGAGCCAGCCACAGTCCCAGTCTGCTCAATTGTTTGGAGCCATAACAAGCACAGAGCCATACTTTCATGGCCATTACTGAGGTGTTGATGGGCAAAAGCCACAAGTGCACTGAAAAGGGGCCATTCCTGTGGATGAAAGTACTGGATCCTGGGCTGGTGTTGTGGCTCAGCGGTAGAGCACTCGCCTAGCACGTGCGCGGGCCCGGGTTTGATCCTCAGCACCAAGTACAAATAAAAAACCAATTTTGTACAACTAAAGCAAATAAATAAATATTTAAAAAAAAAAAAAAAGAAGAAGAAGAAGAAAGTACTGGATCCACACTGGTCATGACAAATGCGGTGTGTGTTTGCCCAAGGAGACCAGAGCTGAAACAGGATAGGCAACTGCACTTGATCATAGGTGAACCCACCAATAAGATGACGCTCTAGATCAAGGTAGACCCTATACACGATAGTGTGACTGTGTGTATGTGTGCATCTGTTTGAATTTGTGGTTTGGTCTCATATCCACAGAGAGTACGTGGGGAAAACTATTTTTTCAGTTTTCAATGAGTGGAGAGTAGTGAGAGATTTTTCTCAAGGCTACATACTGTTTGTATGTAGATTTGACCATCTTCATCTGTCATTCTAGGGACAAATAGAAAGAATGCATCCCTAGATGTGTCCTGTCTAGTGAAAACATTCCCAGCACTCATCCTGACAAATTTTATAGACTTCTGATTTGTGGCTAATGGGAAACACCAACCATGTTCCTAAGTTCCTGTGTTCCCCTTGAAATTTGGCACTGCCCAGAAGGGGCTTTTGGTTTTGTGTAGAAGATGTGTGCCACCTCCAAGCTGTGTGAAATGGCCATTTATTGGCTTGGTGAAGGGAATGCTGAAGGTCAAGGTTAAACTCAGAAATACCTTGGAAACATCAAGTTTTCCAAGGAGAACCCTGCTTCTTGAGATGGATATTCAAGAAGGTTGCATGGTAGGACTAATTGACACAGTTTTTTGTCCTGTATCAAAATCTTACAAGAGCTTTGTTTTTTTCCCATTGTCCTATAACCTTGAAGGTGAGGAAGTTCTTTGCCTCAGGCCTCTCTTGGGTGAAGACTCAGAAAAAGCAGTTTTGAAATGGAAATGAAGGGGCTGTATCTATTGCTCAGTGATAAAGCCTTTTCCCCCACCCCTGAGACACTGGCTTAGATACTCAGTACCACATGAAAGTACAAAAAGGTATTAGGGTCCATCCACATCTAAAAGTGTAATTACACCCCCCCATTTTGTCTTGCCATTATATGTGGTAAGGCTCCTGATTTCAAGCAGTGAGAACAGAGACACTCTGGGTATAATGAGATTGTGCTGGCCCTCAATTAGCAACAATATAGGTGGCTGTGTCCTTTCTTCTCTAAAAGACACATAAAAACCTTACAAAATGTGGACACCAGGCCCTTGATTTGAAGAGAAGAGCAGCATGAACTCCAGGCCATTTTAAATTCCCTCCTTATCAGGAAGGGTGTCAGACCACCATGATTTTATGCAAATGAAATTTATGGAAAGTTACATTGGCCACAATCCTGGTCTTCTCTAAGTAGGGAAACCTCCTGCCAGATGTATAGGATGAGTGTCTACATGGAACCAGAGCAATGGCCTTTGGGCCATGAGGGAGGATTCTTTTTTCAATTGTGATAATTGGGGTGGTGGTTGGAAGAGAAGGCTCTAATTGGATGCTTATGTGAATGTCAGCAGTAAACTGAGCCCAGGAGCTTCACCAATAGAAGTATGGCAGTAAATTGTTCTTGGATTTCAGGTACTCAAACACCAGAGTTGTCCTTGAAAACTTAGAGCTAATCCAAATGCCCAGTGTGGATTTCTGCACAACAGTAGGAATTTTGGCCAGGATCTCACAGAATTTTTATGTGTAGAGATTGTCAGAAAAAGGTGAGAACCCGGAACACACACGCACCTCCTTTTTTAGACCCATTGGCCCGGTTGCATGTGACCTCTTGTCCCCTATTCTGGAAACCCTCCCTACATTAGTCCATTGTTCCAGCTTGAAAAGATTCCTCACCACACTTATTGGCACCTATCTCAATCATAAACACACAGTGCCACCTCCCTCATGCTTGAAATAGAGCTATATTAATACCCTGAATTTTTTTACTTTCCCCTGACCTGGAACCGCTGGAGCACCTGAGGAACTCTTGTTGCTCATCATGACTGAATCAGAGAAGGACTTCATTGAGCACAACTCATGAAAAAGCAGGAGAACAGATATAACAGTGAGTTTGATCCTCCTGATCATGGAGCCTAGGGCAGAGGATTATAGATATGTGGCAAGAAATCAGAGCCATGGACACAGGCATCTGGAATTTGCTTCCAAGCTGAATGCCACTGGCACCATGCAGCCAGCAGGCATTTATATGTCCAGGCATTTTATTGTGGGGATTGGTTTGAGGGGATGCTCAGAATCAGATTTCTCCTCTGTATTTGGCGAGGTATCTGAGATCGCTGTCAGATGGATGTTATCTACTGTAGACCGAGATTCACCACATGACATAACTGCCTAGAGCACTGTGTCCCAGTGGACCTTCTTCTGTTTTGTGAAACAAATAGCAAAATCCCTGTACTTGATGGAGCAAGTACAGCCCAGAAAATTGAGGATGACCCAAAGGCTTCACATGCAGTGGTGTGGGTGCCGATATATTTTAGTCTTCAGAATATTACTTATTCAGACATCCCCATTTTAAAAAGTTTAAAAAGATTCATCTTTGTGCAATTCACATGATCCTTTAGCCAACCTCACACTTTATATGTATCGATATTTATTTTCATTCAAATTTTTTCATTCATATTCTTGTGAATATTCATGTGCTGACATTCACATTTTGTAAATAACAAAGGCTTAATTTCAAAAGGAAATATAAAACTAATCCTAGCCTCACTCTTCTTTGAAATCTACTTTGCAAAGTTGTATATGGTGTACTTGTCAGTGGATGTTGACTTATATATTCAATTTTCAATGGTACACTAGCAGATGTCATCCTATATTGATTGATAGGATACATCTGTGCTACCCTTAATTTTAAAATATTAAACTTTTCATTTAATACATTGAATAAAACTTAATAAATTATTAAAAATTAATGTTTAATAATAAAAAGTATCCCAAATTACCCAACTAATGCCCTTCTATGTTTCACACCTTATAAATTATTATGTTTCCACAGAAAAATTTTCACCAATACATTCTTATGAAAGTTCATGTTTCACAATATCAACATTCTTCCTCGAGATTCATTCCGAACCAAAATAGAAATATCATGTTCATCCTTACTTCAACTCCATTACATAAATCTAATTACACATAAGAGCCTGCATAGGGCTAATCTTGTAGTATAGGTTTGTAGGTGATCTAGGCCTGCTGTGAGGCTAAAGGTAGAAGTCAAAACTTTCACTGAATTATATTTAAGGCAGCTGTGTAGTCCCTGAGAGGCCTAAGATCATTTTCTGGGACCAAAAACATGGTGCACAAGAGGGGATATGTCTAAATCAAGCTCTGTCCTCTCAACCCAGGGAAGATGGACAAAACTAGGCCTGTCTTGATACCTGCTCCCGGGTGTATTGGTGTAACATGGTCCATTTTTTAAAAAGACTCAGGAAGATGGGTGCAGCTTCTATCTCAGGAGACCCTTGGAAACAACTGGTAGGAGAGAGTGGTTGCCAAGGAAGTGACCTCATCTCCCTCACTTCAAGGAAGTGACCTCATCTCCCTCACTTCAAGGAAGTGAGCTCACCTCACTTCCTTGGTGACGGAATTCACTCAACTTGGAATCCAGATTGCTAAGCACACAGAGCCAGCCACTGACCCACTCTGCTCACTTTGGAGTCATACGAAGCAGAGAGCCAAACATTCTTGCCACTACTGATGTATGGATGGGCAAAAGCCACGAATGCACTAAGGAGGGGCAATTCCTGAGAATGAAGGTAGTGGATCATCACTGGTCATGACAAAGGTGTTGTGTTTGCCCAAGGAGACCAGAGCTGAGACAGGATAGGCAACTGCACTTGATCATAGGTAAGCCCACCACTTCGATGACACTTTTGACAGAGGTACACCCTCTCCAGGAAAGTGTGCCTGTGTGTGTTTGCATGCATGTGTATGAATTTGTGGTTTGGTCTCATCCCCAGAAAGCATGTAGGGAAAACCATTTCTTTCAGATTTTAATGAGTGGAGAGCAGTGAGTCCTTTTGCTGAAGGCTACTTACTGTTTGTATGTAGATATATCCCACTTCATCTGTCATTCTATGGACAAGTAAAAAGAATGCATCCCTGGATGTGTCCTGTCTAGTGAAAACATTCCCAGCACTCATCCTGGCAAATTTATAGACTGATGATTGGCTGGAGAATGGGGAACACCAACTATGTTCCTAAGTTCCTGTGTTCCCCATGAAATTTGGCACTGCCCAAAAGGGGTTTTTGGTTATGTGTAAAAGATGTGTGCCACCTCCAAGCTGTGTGAAATGGCCATTTATTGGCTTGGTGAAGGGAATGCTGAAGGTCACTGTGAAACTCAGAAATACCTTGGAAAGGTCAAGTTTACCAAGAAGAACCCTGCTTGTTGAGATAGGTATCCAAGAAGGATGAGCGGTAGGACTAATTGACACAATCTTGGTCCAGTGGAAAAACCTGACCAGGGCTTTGTTTTTTCCCATTGTCCTATAACCTTGAATGTGAGAAAGTTCTTTACATCAGGCCTGCCTTGGGTGAAGCCTCAGAAAAAGAAGTTTTAAAATGGAAATGAAGGGGCTGTATTTGTTGCTCAGTGGTAAAGGCTTTGCACCACCTCTGAGACACTGGCTTAGGTAGTCAGTATGACATCAGAATGGAGAAAGTGGTATTAGGGTGTATCCAAACCTAAAAGTGTAATCACCCCACCTCCATTTTGTCTCTCTATAACATCTAGTAAGCCTCCTGATTTCAAGAGGAGAGAACAGAGACCCTTTTGGTAGAATGAGATTGTGCTGGCCCTCATGTAGAAACAAAATAGGTGGTTGTTTCCTTTCTTGACTCAAAGACACATAAAAATGCTACCAAATATGGACACTAGGTCCCTGATTTGGGCAGAAGAGCAGCATGAACTCCAGATCAATTTAAATTTCCTCCTTTTCTGGAAGGGTGTTGACCCCACCATGGTTTATTCAAATGAAGTTCATGGGAAGTTACATTGGCCACAATCCTGGACTTCTCTAAGTATGGACACCTCCTGCCAGATGTTTAGGATGAGTGTCTACATGGAAGCAGAGGAGTGGCCTTTCGGCCATGAGGGATGTTTCTTGTTTGAATTGTGATTATAGGTGTGGTGGTTGGATGAAGGAGCCCCAATTAGGGAGATGCTATTGCGGTCAGCTGGAAGCCATAAGTTCCACCTGATAATAAGTATGTATGTGACGCACCTGTAAATGCACGTGAGGCACCCGCAAAGCTAAAGGTATATAACCGGGTGAAAGCGGTCAGAGTCAGGAGAAGAATGAATTCATTCAGTCAGTCATGCAGTCGCTCGGTCGGAAGAAGTGTTCGGGTCGGAGAAGAAGAAAAGAATCAGAGCGGCCAGAACGTAGGCAGAGCGGTTACAGAAGAGAAACCAGATAGAAGAAGTAATTCCTGGTCAGAGTCAGGCAGAGGCTCCCGAGGAAGAAAGAAGAAAGAACAAAGAAGAAAGAAGCTCTAAAAGCTAAGCTCTCTCTCTCTCTCTCTAAAGAAGAAATCTCTTTCAAACTCTCTCTCTTTCTCTCTAAGCGCTAAGAAGAAGAAGAAAAAGCTATCTCTAATCTTTCTCTCTAAGCTCTTTCTAAGAAAAATCTTTCTTTCTCTCTCTAAGCTCTCTCTAAGAAAGTAGAAGTAAAAGTAGTAATAGCTTTACTCTGCCTCCGAGAGTTTTCCTCCCTCGGCGTTTGTGGCTGGCCACGACAGGCAGCTTACAGTTGGAAGAGAAGGCTCTGGTTAAATGCTGGTGTGAATGTCAGCAGTGAACTGAGTTCTGGAGCTTCACCAATAGAAGTATGGAACTGAATTGTGCTTGGATTTTAGATGCTCAAGCATCAGAGTTGTCCTAAAGAACTTAGATCTAATCTGAGTGCCCAGTTTGGATTTCTCCACACATTAAAATTTTTGGCAAGGATCTCATAGCATTTTTCTTAGTAGAAATTACCAGCCAAAGGTGAGAGCCCAGAACACACATGCACCTCTTCTTTTAGACCCACTGGTCCAGTTGCATGTGACCTCTTGTCCCATATTCAGGAAGCCCTCCCGTCATTAGTCCAGTGTTCCATCTGAAAAAGATTCCTCACCATTTATTGGCCATTTTCTAAATCAGAAACCCATAGTGCCACCTCATTCATGCTTGAATTAGAGCTACATTAATACCCTTATATTTGTGATCTTACCCTGACCAGGAACCACTGGAGCACCTAAGAAACTTGTGTTGCTCATCATGAATGAATCAGAGAAGGACTTCATTGAGCACAACTCATGAAAAAGCAGGAGAATAGAGATATCAGTGAGTTTGATCCTGGTGATGATTGTGCCTGGGGAAGAGGAGTATAGATATGTGCCAAGAAATCTGTGCCATGGCCAAATGAATCTGGCATTTGCTTCCAAGATGAATGCCACTGACATCATGCAGCCAGCAGGCGTTTATATGTCAAGGTATCCTGTTGTAGGGAGTGGTTCGAGACGATACTCAGAATCACATTCCCCCTCTGTATTAAGCGAGGTGTCTGAGATCACTGTCAGATGTGTATTATCTACTGCAGATTGAGATTCACCACATGTGGTATAAGTGCCTCCAGCATTTTGTCCCAGTGGACCTTCTTTTTTTTTTTTTTTTTTTTTTTTAAGACAACTAACCAAATCCATGTAAATAATGGAGCAAGTACAGCCCAGAAAAATTGAAGATGATCCAAAGTCTTCATATTGCACACAGGCAGACTTTCAGCCCTGGGTGGCCATATTTCACCTTCAGGAAGATGATTTAGGTCTGCTGCCTCATAAACAATGGAAAATAAGAAACAATGTCTTCCAGTTCACATAAATGGACATACAACTGTGATTGTTTCACTCCCACAAGAGCCAATGCTCCTGTAAGCAGCAGCAATTTCAAGTACACAAAGCTTAATGGCAGGTTGTTCAGAAACAATTAGGCCCTTATCCCTTCATGAGTGTTGCGTGTTTGACATCTACCCTACATTTAGAGTCTTCTTTGCCACCTCCAAGAGTGTGAGATCCTGAGCATTTCCATTTACAGATATGCCATAGCAGATATCCTTCTTCTCTCTGCAATTGTCTCTCATTTTGGGAGATGGTAATTTTATGTCATTTTTCAGGATGGCATTTTTAATTATTTCAGTGCATCATATTCTTTCACATTCTCTATATTAATTTCTATATAGTATGATTGGTGTATTCAGTCTCTAACTCCAACCATAACCCTAACCCTATTAAATAGTGACTATTTATACT
Source organism: Tamias sibiricus (assembly GCA_025594165.1). NCBI lineage: Eukaryota > Metazoa > Chordata > Mammalia > Rodentia > Sciuridae > Tamias > Tamias sibiricus. The sequence goes on from CM046660.1 coordinate 53,504,346, forward strand.
AACATATTTGGTAAAACTAAACATAATATCAAACAAATACAGTCAGATCCTATGAGGATTCATGTATGTTGAGACTTGCCTGTGACATTATCAATGGTATGTGTTACGAAAGTAGTCACATTTTCTTTATAATATTAATCAATGAATCCTCATCTGTAGAAAGGCTTAAAAAACTGACACTCGTTAACCATGTAACCGGTACAAAACATAAATTTTTATACACATGTGTAATGTCACACATGATATGAATATAGTAAATCTTTAAGAGTTCTCTGATGTTGGAAGATAAGAAATTCCATAACCAGAACACTAAACAAAAAACTTGGCTGAACTGAAAATTCACCCTAAAGTGACCTCCATAACTCAACCAGTATACACATAAAAACATGCACATAGAAATAAACACTTATCAGCACTTTGAATGATATGTATCCAACTATCAATGGTATGTTTTCATATCTTAGAATATCCTCATGTATGGTATATATTTACAGTCCAGAGATTAATAAATATTTAATACATGAGTCACATTAACTCTATTTTGAATCCTCAAAGTGCATTTATGTGGATTGTTGTGCATTTTCCACATGTTCACTCTCAGGATTATTCATAATTCTTGATATACATATTCATTTCCTCATACACAGTTTACCTCATTCAATATTGAATACTAATCCTAATACTACCCCTGTAACTATACCTAAGTTAACATCATCATGTGTACATTCGTGTGAGATATGATGTGAATTCAGACTTACACTTTTATTGACCGTGGGTATATTAGCATTTAAATTAGTATATATTCACTACATATCATGTCCTTTGTGAGAATACATATGTTCTCACATTTTTTCCTACTCACTTTGACAGGAACATTCTGTGAATTACACATAGTTTCAGTACCTATACTCTCTTTCAGAGCAAAACCCAAAGACACACTGTATATAATACTAGCCGTAATGTTGCGACTGACCCTCGTTTTCCTTCATGCATGTCCTTGAAGATCAGATTCCATGTATATTTTAATGTATAATTTCAATCCACTGTGTTACATTCACATCCATTATACTATGTATTCATCTTCAGATATATTCCTGTATCACCTAGTCATAAATTGGCATTCATAGAACACACAGTACAGCTCTCTCTATCCAAAAACATTCATTTACATGTTTTTCAAATGTTTTCACATGTATGGTGGTATAAATACTCATGTGACCTGATATACATATTCTTTTCATCACAGGAACTCTACTGACACAAAATTGGGTACTAACCCTGAACTTATGTTCATGCCAAACCTAATTTTAAATAACAGCATGTATTCCTGTGAATGTGTGTGTATACGTTGATGAATCCAATCAAATATCAATGGTATGGGTGCCAATATATTTTAGTCTTCAGAATATTACCTATTCAGACACCCCAAATTTTTAAAGATTCAACAACAAAAAACTCTCGTGATTCTTTTGCCAACCACACAATTTATATGTATCTATATTTATTTTCATACAAATTTTCTGATTCATATTCTTATGAATATTCATGTGCCGACATTCACATTTTGCACCTAACAAAACCCTTATTTCAAAAGGAAATTCAAAACTAATCATAGACTCACTCTTTTTTGGAAATCTAGTAGGCATAGCTGTATAAGGTGCACTTGTCAGTGGATGTTGACTTATATATTCAATTTTTTTTAGATTATTTATTTACTTATTCATACTGCACAAGTATATCATCTTTTTACTTACAACTGCTTGTATACAAAGTATATAATGGTACGCTTGCAGATGTCATCCTATATTTATTGATAGGATACATTTGTGCTTCTCCTAATTAAAAAATATAAAACTTTTCATTTAATACATTAAATAAAACTTTAAAATTATTAAAATTTAATGTTGGCTAATAAAATTATTCAAATTACCCACGTAATGCCCTTCTATGTTTCACCCTTTACAAGTTTTTATGTTTCCACAAAAATTTTTACAAATACATTCTTAGGAATGTTCATGTTTCACAATACCAACATTCTTCTTCGAGATTCACTCCTAACCAAAATAGAAATATTATGTTCATCCTTACATCAACTCCATTACCTAAATCTAATTACATGTAAGAGCCTGCATAAGGTTGATCTTGTAGTAAAGCCCTGTAGGTGATCTAGGCCAGCTTTAAGGCTCAAAGGTAGAGGTCAGAAATTTTACTGAAGAATATTAAGAAGCTGTGTAGGCCCTGAGAGGCATAATGTCATCTTCCGGGACCAAAAACATGGTGCATATGAAGGGATGTGTCTCAATCAAGCTCTGTCTTCTCAACCCAAGGAAGATGGACAAAACCCAGCCTGTCTGGATATTTTCTCCAGGGTGCATTGGTATAACTTAATACATTTGTGAAAAAGTCTCAGGAAGATGGGTGCAGCCAAAATCTCAGAAAACCCTTGGAAACAACTGGTAGGAGAGAGTGGTTAACAAAAAAGTGACCTCATCTCCCTTACTTCACTGAAGTAAGCTCACATCACTTCCTTGGTGATGGAAATCCCTCAACTTTGGCTCTAGGTACCTAGGTACAAAGAGCAGGCCACAGTCCCAGTCTGCTCACTTGTTTGGAGCCATAACAAGCACAGAGCCATACTTTCTTGGCCACTACTGATGATGTGTGGATGCATAAAAGCCACGAGTGCACTGAGGGGCATTCTTGAGAATGAAGGTCCTGGATCCTCACTGGGTAATGACAAAGGTGGTGAGTTTGCACAAGGAGTCCAGAGCTGAGACAGCATAGGCAACTGCACTTGATCATAGGTGAACCCACCACTCAGATAATACTCTATATCGAGGTAGACCCTCTCCAGAAAAGTGTGACTGTGTGTGTGTGTGTGCGCGTGCGTGCACGCGCGTGTGTATGTGCGCGTACAACTGTTTGAATTTGTGTTTTGGTATCATATCCCCAGAGAGTATGTGGAGAACACAATTTGTTTCAGTTTTCAATGAATGGAGAGTAGTGAGACGTTTTTCTGAAAGCTACTTACTTTTTTTAATGTAGATTTATCCCTCTTCATCTGTCATTCTAGGGACAAGGAAAAAGAATGCATCCCTAGATTTGTCCTGTCTAGTGAAAACATTCCCAGCACTCATCCTGGCAAATTTATAGACTGCTGATTGGCTGGTGATTGGGAAACACCAACCATGTTTCTAAGTCCCTGTGTTCCCCTTGAAATTTGCCACTGCCCAAAAGGGGCTTTTGGTTTTATGTAAAAGATGTGTGCCACCTCCAACCTGTGTAATGGACATTTATTGGCTCGGTGAAGGGAAAGCTGGAGGTAACTGTTAAACTCATAAATCCCTTGGAAAGGTCAAGATTGCCAAGGAGAACCCTGCTTGTTGAGATAGATATCCAAGAAGAATGAGTGGTAGGACTAATTGACACAGACTTGGTCCTGATGAAAAATCTGACCAGGGCTTTGTTCTTTCCCATGGTCCTATAACCTTGTATGTGAGGAAGTTCTTTGACTCAGGCCTCTCTTGGGTGAAGCTTCAGTAAAAGCAGTTTTTGAAATACAAATGAAGAAACTGTATCTGTTACTTATTGGTAAAGCCTTTGCCCCCACCTCTGAGACACTGGCTTAGATAGTCAGTACCACATCAAAATTCAGAAAGGTATTAGGGTCCATCCACATCTAAAAGTGTAATTACACCTCCCCTCCCCATTTTGTCTCTCCATTACATCTGGTGAGGCTCCTGATTTCAAGAAGTGAGAACAGAGATGCTTTGGGTAGAATGAGATTTTGCTGGCCCTCATGTAGCAACAAAATAGGTGGTTGTGTCCTTTCTTGGCTCAAAGACATAAAAATACTACCCAATGTTAGGCCCCTGATTTGGGCAGAGAGCAGCATGAACTCCAGGCCATTTAAATTCCTTCCTTTTCAGGAAGGGTGTCGATCCCACCATGACTTTATTCAAATGAAGTTTATGGGAAGTTACATTGGTCACAATCTTGGTTTCTCTACATATGGACACCTCCTGCCAGATGTTTAGGATGAGTGTCTACGTGGAAGCAGAGGAGTGGTCTTTAAGGCCATGTTGGAGGGTCTTGTTTGAATTGTGATTATTGGTGTGGTGGTTGGAAAAGAAGGGTCTGGTTGGATGCTGGTGTGAATGTCAGCAGTCTACTGAGTCCTGGAGCTTCACCAATGGAAGTATGGCAGTGAATTGTGCTCGAATTTCAGGTACTCAAGCACCAGAGTTGTCCTTGGGAACTTAGAGCTAACAAGGAATTTCAGCCAAGATCTCACAGCATTTTTCTCTGTAGAGCTATTTAGCCAAAGTTAAGAGCCTGGAGCACACAAGCACCTTCCCTTTCAGACCCATTTTCCCGGTTGCATGTGACCTCATGGCTCCTATTTGGGAAACCCTCCCTACATTAGTCCAGTGTTCCAGTTGAAAATGATTCCTCACCAGTTATTGATCCCTGTCTCAATCAGAAACACACAGCACCAACTCCCCCCTGCTTGAAATAGAGCTATATTAATACCCTGAAAATTTTGACCTTTCCCTGACCAGGAACCACTGGAGCACCTGAGGAACACCTGTAGCTCATCATGACTAAATCAGAGAAGGACTTCATTGAGCACAACTCATGAAAAAACAGGAGAACAGGGATACCAGCGAGTTTGAGTCTGCTAATGATTGTGCCTGGGGCAGAGGAATATAGATATGTGCCAAGAAATCTGTGCCAAGGCCACATACGTCTGGCATTTTCTTCCAAGCTGAATGCCACTGACATCATGCAGCCAGCAGGCATTTATATGTCAAGGTATCCTGTTGTGGGGAGTGGTTCGAGGTGATGCTCAGAATCACATTTCTCCTCTGTATTGGGTGAGGTGTCTGAGATTGCTGTTCAATGGGTGTTATCTACTTCAGACCAAGATTCACCACATGTGATAACTGCCTCCAGCACTATGTCCCAGTGGACCTTCATTTTTTTTTTTTTTTTTTTTGAAACAAATAACCAAATCCCTGTACATGATGGAGAAAGTACATCCCAGAAAACTTGAGGATGACCCAAAGGCTTCACATTGCACACAGGCAGATGTTCAGCCCTGGGTGGCCACATTCACCTTCAGGAAGATGATTCAGCTCTGCTGCTTCATGAACAATGGAAAATAAGAAACATTGTCTTCCAGTTCACATAAATGAACATACAGCTGTGATTGTTTCACTCCCAACAGAGCCAAAGCTACTGTAAGCAACATCACTGTCAAGTACATGAAGCTTATTGGCAGCTGGTCCAAAAACAATTAGGCCCTTAACCCTTCATGGTTTGCAGTTTTTTTCCATCTACGTTACATTTAGAGTCTTCTCTGCCACCTCCAAGAGTGTGAGATCATGAGCATTTCCATTTACAGATATGCCGTAGCAGATATCCTTCTTCTTCTCTCTGCAATTGTCTGTCATTTGCGGAGATTGTAATTTTGTTACTTTGTACAGGGTTGCATTTGTAAGTATTTCAGTGTAGCATATGTTCCCATGTTCTCTTTATTAATTTCTATACAGTATGATTGGTGTATTCAGTCTCTAACCCCAAACCTAACCCTAACCCTACATAATAGTGAGTACTTCTACTAACATATTTGGCAAAACTAAATTCAATATCAAACAAATACAGTCAGATCCTATGAGGATTCATATATGTTGTGATTGCCTGTGCCATAATCAATGGTATGTGTTATAAAACTAATCAATTTTCATTATAATACTTATCGATGAATCCTCATTAATAGAGAAAGCTCAATACCCTGAATCTCGTTAACCACATTCCCCGGTACAGAACATGTAGTTTTATACACATGTGTATTTTCACACATGCTATGAATATAGTACATCCTTAAGAGTACTCTGATGTTGGAAGATAAAAAATTCCTTCACTGGAACACTCCACACAAAACTTGGCTGAACTGAAAATCTACCCTAAAGTGACCTCCATAACTCAACCAATATATACATAAAAACATGCACATAGAAATGAACACTTATCTTCACTTTGAATGATATGTATCCAACTATCAATGGCATGTTTTCATATCTCTTAGTATATTTTCATGTATGGTATATATTTACAGTTCATAGATTAATAAATAGTTAATACATAAGTCACATTAACTAAATTCTAAGTCCTCAGAGTGCATAGGTGGATTGTTGTGCATTTTTCACACATTGACGCTGGAATATTCATAATTTTTGGTATACATATTCATTTACTTGTTGCTGCCTGAAGTGGAAGCCGCTTGGAACAAAGAACGACGCAGGAAAATTCAGAGGCAGGATGAAAATGAAAAAAGGTCTTTTATTCTTCTTCTCTCTCCGGCTCCAGCAATCACTCCAAACGCTCTAACTCCAACCACCACCTTCTTCTTCCCACCACTCTAACCAACCTCACCCAGTTATATACATATAGCTTTAACAAGGACAAGTGCTCACAGCTCGAGCTTACAGGTGTGTCACACAGTGTTCACGGGCATACAAAGATTCTTTGAATAATGTATTAATATTAGGTGGAAACTAGAACATCTTTTATGGCTCTCAGCTAACTGCAATCTTTAGCTATCTCCTTGATTATAGGCTCCTTCATTTACTCATACTCAATCAATCCCCATTCAAAATTGAATAATAACCCTAAAACTACCCCTGTAACTATACTTAAGTTAACATCATTGTGTGTACATTCATGGGAGATATGATGGTGAATTCGAACTTGCATTTTCATTGATCGTGGGTTTATTAGCATTTAAGTTAGTATATGTTCATAATATGAGTTTATAAAATTCATCTGTAAGTTCAAAAAAGGTATTTCTAGGATTCACTACATATCATGTCCTTTATCAAAATACATATGTTCACACATTTTTTTCCTACTCATTTTGACATGAACATTCTTTGAATTACACAAAGCGTCAGTATCTCTACTCCCTTTTGGAGCAAAACCCAAAGACACACTGTATGTAATATTAGCTGTAATGTTACCACTGCCCCTTGTTTTCCTTCAAGCATGTCCTTGAAGATCAGATTCCGTGCATATTTCCAAGTATAATTTCAATCCATGGTGTTACATTTGCATCCATTATAGTACTAATTAATCGTCATATATATTGTTTTATTACCTAGTCATAAATTGGCATTGATAGAACACACAGTAGAGCTCTCTTTATCCAAAAACATTAATTTACATGTTTTTCAAATGTTTTCACGTGTATGGTGGTATAAAAACCCACATGACCTGATATATATGTTCTTTTCATCACAAGAACCCTACTGACACCAAGTTTTGTTACTAACACTGCCAAAACCTAATTTTAAATAACAGCATGTATTCCTATGAAAGTACATGTATAGGTTGATGATGAAGGCCATTTTTAGTGGAGTGTTTGGCGTGTGTTAGTTGTTGTTAGAACCAGAAAGAAAAGTTATCAGAATAAAAAGCTGTTTGTCTCCAGTTTGCTTCTGAAGTTCTTCCCGCGGCTCCGGTGCTCCAAGCGCTTCAGGCGGCTACAGGTGGCGGCCCGTACGGGGAACTTCGGAGCGGACAGGTAAGAACTGAAAGGTCTCTAAAGATGGGTTCAAATATAACTGAATCCCAAGTGATAGAGGCTATGCAAAGACTCCTTGATATACCTGACTCTGTTCTCAGTGAGGAGTATATAGACAAAAGTGAAAGTGATCAAAAAAGTGTAGATTCCACTGGGCCAACTGAAACCAGTAAAGAGAGTATTAGAAGAGACCCAAAAATGACAAAAATCCAAGCTATTAAAGCTATTCGGGAGTTATTGGCGAAAGCTGAAGGATACTTGCTCTCACTGGAACCTGGGCCTCAGGATATTGCTGTCAGTGACATTAGCAGTGGTGAGGAATCTAGTAAAAGTGATCCTGAGAAAATGAGGAAAAAGAAACTAAAAAAGACTG
>CM046660.1:53512403-53534616 GCA_025594165.1 Tamias sibiricus
TTAAGAGTACTCTGATGTTGGAAGATAAAAAATTCCTTCACTGGAACACTCCACACAAAACTTGGCTGAACTGAAAAATCTACCCTAAAGTGACCTCCATAAACTCACCAATATATACATAAAAACATGCACATAGAAATGAACACTTATCTTCACTTTTTTCGAACCCAGCAAGCCATGGGACTTGAGTCAGTGGAACAAAATCCTCTATTGTTCCCTTCTTGAGGCATACCCATTTTAAATGAATTATGTAAATTGGGAAGGAGAAGCAACTGAGCAATTCTATCTCCTTGATTAACAGAAGTTATACTTTGGGGTGAGCTAAGCATTATTTTTATTTCCCCTTTGTAGTCTGAGGTTATTACACCTGGGGTCACTTGCAAACCTAATAAGCTTTTAGGACTAGGCCCGATAATAAGTCCTACAGTCCCTGAGGGAAGAGGTCCCCTGACTCCTGTGGGAATCAGTTGAACCCCCATTTCAGGTGTTAACACTATTTCTAGGCGGTGGAACAGAGGTCTAATCCTGCATTTCCTCTTGTTCCTCTGGCGAGGGAGTGGATGGGTAGTAGGGATTGTGTCGGGGAAGCATCTGAGTGGATGCTTGAGGATACTCCTTCTGCAATGCCCCGTACATTTGTGGGCCCCGGGGTATTGGGCCCCGTGCCCCGTTTTTTTGAATTCCTGAACAAAGGATTTCCATGGATGTCAAATTTTGAATGGCATTTATTGGCCCAATGATTTCCCTTTTTACACCTGGGGCAGCGGCCTGGGGCACGATATGAGCTTGGTCTTATTTCTCTTTTGGGATTTTGCCTAGAATTGCCTGATTGATTATGATAATTTTGCCTGGAATATCCTGATTGATTATAATATCTACGTTTAGCCTTTGTGAAATTTCGAGAGGAAGCACCTCTCATTGAGGCTGCAATCACATTTCCTGTGACAAAGGCGTCATTTATATCTTTACATAGTTGTATATATACGGAAAGATCCTTTTTAGTTCTCCATGGCCTGATGGCTGCTTGGCACCATTTATTTGCATTTTCATAAGCTAATTGAACAACTAATGGCATAGCTTGGTCAACATCTGCAAACACACTACTTGCAGTTCTCAAAAGTCGATCAGCAAAGTCGGCATACGGCTCATTAGGTCCTTGAATCACTTTTGACAAGCTACCTTGTAGATCCCCAGGTCCTTGTACAGTTTTCCATGCCTCTAAGGCAGCTGCATTTATCTGAGCATATATATCTGGGTCATAATCTGTTTGAGCCTGTAAGTCTGCGAATTGCCCTTCTCCTGTGAGCATGTCTATATTATAGTTTTCAAACCCTGCAGCCGCGTTTCTTTTAGCCGTTTCTATACAAAGTTCTTGGAATTGCGATCGCCAAACCAAGAATTGCCCCCCGCTTAATGTTGCTTTACATAGACTTTTCCAGTCTGAGGGGGTTAAGCTAAAGGTGTTAAGGGACTCCAGCATACTCAACGTGAAAGGAGCTGGGGGCCCATAAGTCATTACTGCCTCTTTGAGATTTTTTATTGTTTTGAAATCTACTGACTGATGGACACTCTGTCCATTTTTCTTTTCAAATGCTGGCGGTTCCCAATGTATCTGTGAGTTGTCCTCGAGAGCGCATAAGCGATCAGAAAGACTTTTTATTTCTGTTTCTAGGGTATGCAAATGCCTAGTAATACCCTTCATATTTTCTGTAATGGATTCCACCCATGGGGGAGTAGAGGACACAAGTGACTCCTCTGCCTGACGGACCTTTTTCTCGGTCTTTTTAAATTTCTTTTTCCTCATTTTCTCAGGATCACTTTTACTAGATTCCTCACCACTGCTAATTTCACTGACAGCAATATCCTGAGGCCCAGGTTCCAGTGAGAGCAAGTATCCTTCAGCTTTCGCCAATAACTCCCAAATAGCTTTAATAGCTTGGATTTTTGTCATTTTTGGGTCTCTTCTAATACTCTTTTACTGGTCTCAGTTGGCCCAGTGGAATCTACACTTTTTTGATCACTTTCACTTTTGTCTATATACTCCTCACTGAGAACAGAGTCAGGTATATCAAGGAGTCTTTGCATAGTCTCTATCACTTGGGATTCAGTTATATTCGAACCCATCTTTAGAGACCTTTCAGTTCTTACCTGTCCGCTCCGAAGTTCCCCGTACGAGTCGCCACCACCTGTAGCCGCCTGAAGTGCTTGGAGCAACGGAGCCGCAGGAAGAACTTCAGAAGCAAACTTGAGACAAACAGCTTTTTATTCTGATAACTTTTCTCTCTGGTTCTAACAACAACTAACACATGCCAAACACTCCACTAAAATGGCGCTGACCCGATCAGCAATTTCGGCCAAGTCACTCGAGATCCCGCAACAAATCCTGTGAGACTACGGGTGGCGACAATGGCCAAATCTCCACGGCTCATAGTCAACTGCAATTCAAGTCAATCCCCAAACAGGGCTCCTGCATATAGTGATTAGTGTATGTCCATGGATGAACTCCTACAAAGTATGGGACCCAGAATGCTGGCAGCGAGTTCTTCAGCAAATGCAGAAATGGGAAGTACAGATGGGCAAGACTATGCCCTGTACACTATTCCCAGTAGTAACTGTCTTGATAGCCTGCTTGGAGGGAGGAGGGTCTTGTCAGGAAGAAAGTAGAAAAGAGCCTCAGTGCTTGCTGCACAACTGTCTAACCTTGCGCCACAAGAAGAAGAAAAGGAAAGTGCGCCACAACATGGCACCAATGAAGAACAGGAAATAGAAACTGCTGGAGAGAAAGAAGAAGTACTAGACGCCATGTCAGGGGAGGGTGACAACTCACCGCCGAAACCGAAATCAATATATCCCCCTCTTCCCTCTTACCAGAATTCCACAAATTTAAGAGAGGAAGATTCTCCTTGGCTACAAGCCTATAAAAATTTATGTAAGATAAGAGATACCAATTGGGCTCAATCAGGCATTGAGTCTTCAGCGGCTTTTGGGAGAACACCAATTCAAGCTTTTCTTGCAAATATTGCCCCAACTGCTGTTTGCCCCCTGCCATACTATCCTACAGATACTATGGATATAAAAAGGCTTAGAGATGCAGTGAAAGAAGATGTCCTTCAGAGTCCATTAGCTCAACAATTAATAGAAGATCTGTCTCTACAGCTGATGGTACCAAAAGATTTCAAGGACATAGCTAGATCCATACTGAGGCCAGAACAATTTTTGTTGTGGGGTGCAGCATATAGAGATGCATGTATTTAACAAGCAGAGAGACATTTGGCATCAGGACAGGCACCTTATGTAAACATACCGGCAGAGGCCTTGGAAGGTACAGGGCCCTATTTGAGTCCGGCTGTCCAGGTTCGCCTGTATATTTTGATCAGGTCCAGGTATTGGACTTAAGAGATTTCAAAAGGGTAGGAGACATTAAGGGGCAAGGTCAAAAGTTGAGTGGGTTTATTCAAAAAGCAGATGAGTCTTTCCTCACCTTCTTATTGAGAGTGCAAGAGGCAGTAAGACTGAGGGTGGATAATCAGGCAGCAGCAGAAGCATTAACCAAAGATCTAGTATGGGATGGCTGTAAAAAAAGAATTCAGGTAAGCTCTTGCCCCCTTCTGGTCAGGTCTTCTTGAAGATTGGATTGTTATAACTAAAGACATAAATCCAGAAGAGGTGCACACTCAACAAATGTCAGTTGCTATAGCTCAAGGAATAGTGCAGGCCCAGGCAGCATATATGCAACAAAGGGCTCAGATAAGAGAAGCCTGTTGGAACTGTGGTCAACCAAAACATTATAAGAGCCAGTGTACAAAACAAAAACCCCCTTTACAAGCTAGGCCTAAGCCTACGCTTCCCTCCAAATGTCCAATATGTAAGAAAGGATTTCATTGGGCTAAGGATTGTAGGTCCAAATTTGATGGCCAAGGAAAGCCTTTAAACTCCAACAAGGGCAACCCCCAGCCCCAGTAAGGGGGACCAATAAAAATCCCAAAGTTGATTCTGGGAAGATGGCTGACAGGAGGGAGGTGCTCTCTGGACGCAGGTGCTAAAAGACGCGGAGTGGGAAGTTTGAACGCATTACTAGCAATTCCATTACAACTGAAAGGGAGCCAAGACATTCATGCACCTCTCGACAGCAAAATACAATGTTCTCCAGACCACGACGAGCAGGGGCAGAGTCACAGCGGTCCACAGTCTGAAGCAGCGCTGTCTGCCTGTCTGCGCTGCAGGCAGGCGCATCTGCCCGATAACATCCCAGCAAGGAGACATCCACCCAGCGGCTTTGAAACCGATCGGCGAGGAGGGATAGAAAGAGGCCTAGAGGCATGGGAGGTGTCCACCTAGAGCTCTTTCGCATGGCTTGCCAAGCCGATCCCGCACACTCTGGACTGACACAAGGGTCTGCGGAGCTGCTGTTGAATGGGAGGAGAAAACCGCCATCTTTGAGAAGTACAGTGGCTGACCCAGACAAAGGGGAAAAGTCAGAAGGGCAGAACAGCTGCAGACATCCAGGGAGCCGCCAGCGCTCTGAAGGCAGCACACACCTGGGTGAGGCTCGGGTAACCAGCAGGGGAGGGCGTGTCTGAGGCCACCGCAGCGGCCACAAGAAGCTACAACTGTGGGTGGGCGTGGGGAAAGGGTGACTTTGGAGGGTCCCCTTCCCGGTGCCATTCATGTGCTGACACAAAACCCCCCTGAGCCACTCCTCCACTAAACCATTCTGCCGCTGGCCTAGGGTACAGCCTTGACTCCACTGACAGGGCCGCAGACTGTCTGGACGTGGTCCGATGCAGTTGGCTTAAACTGGAAAGAAAAAAAGAGGGGGGCTTCCCAGGGCCTGATTTGTTTGAGACTTGGGGATCGAATTTTTTTTTTTTTTTTTTTTTTTGGTTGGTTTGCTTGTTTTATTGGTTTTCAGGTTTTTTTGTTTGTTGGTTGGTTGGTTGTTTTTTCTTTCTCTTTTTTTGGCTTTATTTTGTTTTGCTTTTTTTGCATTGATTGTCAGTGTGTTTGTTTGTTTGCTTCTGCTCCTTTTTTCTTTCCTTCTTTTCTTCCTTCTCACTTTTGCATCTTTTCTTCCTCCTTCATCTTTCATATTTACACCCTGCCAGTGCATACTAAACAGAGGCAAAAATAAGTTATATGTAGAACTTGGGATTTCTAGAACTGGCACAATTGAACTGGATAGCAAAGCGGTGTTATATATAGTTTACTCTCTATTTTCTTGATTCTCCTCTCTCTTACACCAATTTCTACTCTTTTACCATTTTTTTCTTTTCCATCTTACTTTATATATAAATTGGTCTTTCCACCTAATTGTCTACTCCATTCTCTTTCTTCTCTCGTCTACTGATACTAAACCACTTCCACTAAACCACTTCAATAGAACTCCCTTTTCATACTTTCCAAGAAAGAACAATTCAAGACAGTTCCTTCTTCCTAAACATAACACCTCTGTATCCAATACTTGAAGCTATAAAACCCATCAGAAGCATACAGAGTAAATTGGAAATAATATCTGGGTTAACCAAATTTGTACATTGTGATCAAACTTGGAGTTTCAGAATAGAAAGTGACAGGTTTTAAAGTGTAAAGGAATTATAAGGGGATCTGATAGCATTGTACTACAGGAACAACATAAGGCTATAAGGTAAAATCGAAATAGTCAAGGTCCCACAGTGCAGGAAGAAAACACACACAAGCAACATGAAAAAACAAGGGAAGAAAGTGACACAAACAAATCAAGATGCCTCATCAGTAGATTCCATGGCAAACACAGTTGGTCAAATGCCAGAGATGGAATTTAGAAATTACATATTCCAAATGTTTAGGGAACTTAAAAATGAACTCAAAAATGAGATGAGAGAGCAAGTACAGGAGGCAAAAGATCATTTTGACATTTGTCTTGTCCCCATAAATTATTGTGAAGACCTTCTATGATCAATGGTGTGAATTTACCAGTGGCACCATCAGGGTCAATCCAAGTTGCTGGGGCAGCTAATTTGTGAGAGGGTTGTAACCCTCCTACTCCCTGTACTTTAGGGCCATTTGTTGTAGGCCATGAAGAGGGAATGTCCTCTTTTCTCAATAGAGTTACTTTTGCCCCTGTGTCAAGCATGCCCCATATTAATTTTCCATTTACTTTTATACACAACAAGGGGCGTTCCTTTACAATTGGTATGGTCCAGTGTACTTTGGGATTTTTTTTTTTCAACTCATAGTGCATGTATTTAGCATCTTTTTACATACAACTGTTTGTATACAAAGTATATTCTTACAATTCAGGTCTTCAATCATGCAGTTAGGAAAATGATATCCATCCAAAAAAGAAAACTTCAGGCCCATATCTTTAATGAACATAGATGCAAAAATCCTCAACAAAATCCTGGCAAATCAGATACAAAAACATATCAAAAAGATAGTGCACCATGATCAAGTGGGGTTTATTCCAGGGATGCAAGGCTGGTTCAACATTCGGAAATCAATAAACATAATACATCACATCAATAGACTTAAAGACAAAAATCATATGATCATCTCAATAATTCACACCATTGATCGTAGAAGGTCTTCACAATAATTTATGGGGACAAGACATACTAAGTCAACTAGAAACTCATATAACTACAGAGGGTTCAGAATTTTTTGAGGACATCATTGAACATGACAAGCAGGGATTATCAGGAAGGGTTAATCCCACTGATGGAAGTTGGCCAGACCCATTGACTGGTAAATGTCATTACCCCTTATTCTAGAGGCCACTGCCCAATCATGTAGAGTAGAACCACCAAAACCTGTCCCATTACAATAGGACACAACTGAGCCTATATGGGTGGAGCAGTGGCCTATTTCCCCGGAAAAGTTAATTCATTTAAAGAAATTAGTAAAAGAACAACTTGAAAGAAGACATACAGAACCTTCTATCAGCCCTCATAATACACCAGTTTTTGTAATTCAAAAGAGAGAGAAATATAAATGGAGACTATTACATGATTTAAGAGCAGTTAACAGACATATGATAAAAGTGGGAACTACACAACCTGGACTTCCGCTCCCACATGTTATCCTTTTATCTCATTTTATCTATATCTTAGATATCAAAGATTGTTTCTTCTCCATTCCTTTATATGAGAAAGACAGGCCCTACTTTTCTTTGTCTGTCTTTGAGCCAAATAATTATATACCACAACAAAGATATCAATAGACTGTGCTCCTTCAAGGGATGAAAAATAGTCCTACTATGTGCCAAATGCATGTGGCACATGCTACAAGACCTTTACAAAATCAATGTCTAATTATTCATTACATGGATGATATTCTAATAGCTGCTCCTGACAAAAGTCATTTAGAAAAATGTAAAGAACTTTTATTAGCCAATTTAAAAATAATTAGACTACAGGTTGCACAGGAAAAAATTCAATTACATTTTCCTTTTACCTTTTTAGGATATAAGATTAACCAAATGATAAGTCCAGCATGACCACAATTATTAGTGCTACCTGCTTATACTCTTAATGAATTACAACAATTATGTGGTCATATAAATTGGTATAGATCATTCATGCCTTTAACAGCAGAACAATTACAACCCTTATTTTCTCTACTGAGTACATACTCTTCGCTGCAAGAGAGTAAGCCTTTATCCCCTGAAGCACTAAAAGTCATTGAAAGTGTTAATAAAAACTTACAGAACCTATCATTAGATAGACTTAGGGCAAATATGTCTATACAAGCCTTAGTGCTCCAATTCCATAGGCTTCCTTTTGGCAAGTTATTTCAAGAAGGACCACTGTTGTTCATGCACCTTAGCTCTAGTACTTTGATGAAAGCTACTCCTAAAGATGAATTATTGGCCCTGATGGCAATCAAGCTAAGAGACACCTCAAAAAGGGTCTTCAATAAATAGCCTGATATAACTGTAGTGCCTATAACAAAAGGAATAATAGATTTCCTATTTCAAAATAATATTTATTAGCAAACAGTAATAAAGGGTAATACTGGACAAATTGATAACCATTCCCCTAAACATCCCCTAATACAATCCCATCTTGATTTACCTATGCATTTCCCATCATTCGGCCATCCCATTGGGTCTCCAATCCCAAATGCCACAATAATCTTCACAGACACTAGTAAAGAAAAATATGGATATATCAGCTATAAATCTTTGACAGAAGAAATGAGATCTAAGGTATACCCTAATTTAGGAACTGTACAACAAGGAGAATTAAGGGCAATGAATTTAGCATTAAGCAACCACAAGGGTCCTTTGAATCTGTTCACTGATTCCATTTATGCTGCTAATCTATGTCAAGGGCTAAGTCATGCCTATATAAAACTTTCTGGAACAACAATAGATACAGATATATTACTTTTACAATCATTATTAAAAAAAAAAAAAAAAAGGACTGCACCATGGTTTATACAACACATAAGAGCACATACACAGCTTACTGGGCCATTATCAACAGGAAACAGAGACATAGACTTATTGGTTAGTGCAGCAGAAATTTCAATTCCTTTATTACAACAAGCCAGAGAGCTACATTCTAAATTTCATTGCACTCCACGAACTTTATTTCACTTATTCCCCACTTTATCTATTGCTCAATGCAAACATTTGGTAAGAGACTGTCATAAATGTGCTCCTCTGTTACCCTAAGGCCCTCTTCAACCTCAAGGAGTCAATCCCAGAGGACTCCAATCTAATGCCCTTTGGCAAATAGATGTTACCCATTATCCATCATTTGGTAAAATGAAATATATTCATGTCATTATTGACACCTATTCAGGCTTTGTGTCTGCAACAGCCCAATCTGGAGAAAAGGCGACACATGTCATAACTGCTGTTATGAACACCATAATGATCATGGGCGTTCCTTGGAAAATAAAAACAGATAATGGACCTGCATACACATCTCATAAATTTCAACAATGGTGTGAGGGATGGAACATTCAACATACTACTGGTATTCCATACAACCCAACAGGACAAGCAATTATAGAGCACATTCATAGACAATTGAAGGATGCTGAAGTCTGGCTTCAGCAAGGGGAGCATGTCTCGATAGGGCTAGTGAAGAAGTCGGCAGGCAGCGGCAGAGGAACAGCACACAGACACAAGAATCAGGCTGCTGAATTCTCTAATTTACTTTTCTCAGCATGGTTTTTATATATTTCAACAAACACAGCAATTCACATTACAGC
The DNA here is from genome assembly GCA_025594165.1 of Tamias sibiricus. Taxonomy (NCBI): domain Eukaryota; kingdom Metazoa; phylum Chordata; class Mammalia; order Rodentia; family Sciuridae; genus Tamias; species Tamias sibiricus. The sequence goes on from CM046660.1 coordinate 53,521,605, forward strand.
TTTCAAAGATTACATTAAAGAATTTCAAGGAATTTCAGGGTCATATAATCAGGGGAAAACAAAATGCTTATCCTAAGTATATACTACTGATTAATTTTATCTACAGACAGAAGAAAACATTCTATAATTCATATTTATCTAAACCTATACCAAAGATTCCTCAAGTCTAGGCATGTTTATTCATAAGGTTTTTACAGCTAAATTGACCTAATATTTTTTCTTTAAACTTCAACTGGGCCTAGACTTCCTGGCTCCTTCTGTGTCCCTATAATGACTTTGTTTTGAGCTCAGGAAGAAAGAAGTATGGTTGTCTATATCCTAAATTTACTTAAAAGATAAAGAGGAGTCCTTATCAAACATAAGAAAACATTTAAAGCTTTTCGATGGAATGCATGATTACAAAAAGGAGAAGGTTAAACAACAGGTATTTGTTGTGCTCAATGATTACAGCAGGGAAGGGTTAAGCAGTGAGCATTTGCAAAAGCTAATTTCTAACTAAAAACCTGTTATACTAGTTCAACTTAAGAATTTCTTTTTGAGCTCCTGACTTAGATTCCACAGAGTAATAATCTATTGTGGTCAGTTTCATGCTAATGCATTATACCTAGTGGTCATATAGAGGAAGACAAGACAGCAAGAATATACACAGACACAGTTAACTTTCTCAGTGCCATGTTTGTGTTACATCTTTTCCTTATAAAGGAAGAATGCCTTTCTTCTTCCCTTTATGATGATGAGGATGTTTTGCTCACTCTATCATAAGGAAGATGTCACAGAAGGAGTTACTAAAAAAATAAAGGGGGGAACAATCCCAACCCCCTAAACCCATATACACACTAAATAAAGCATTATTTGTTTTAAATTTTTTAACTTTGGATGCACCGGCCTTAGCCCGGCTATTTGGCATTGGGGTACCTTTAATCAGTTCACAGCAGTACCTATGGTCACCTAGAAAGATCCCCTTACTGCTCAATGGAAGGGGCCCCATCCACTGCTAACCCAAGGGTGAGGGTTTGCTTGTGTGTTTCCACAGGATGAACCAAACCCCATCTGGATTCCTAGCAAGAATGTCTGGCCTTACAACGTGGCCTCATGGGACACCACCATATCCCCTGCCACCAAGACCTCCAACTCAGGAGATGGCACAGATTGAAGGAGCCCTAATCAAGGAGATAGCTAAAGATTGTGATTAGCTGAGAGCCATAAAAGATGTTCTAGTTTCCACCTGATATTAATACATTATTCAAAGAATCTTTGTATGCCCGTGAACACTGTGTGACGCACCTGTAAGTTCAAGCTGTAAGCACTTGTCCTTGTTAAAGCTATATGTATATAACTGGGTGAGGTTGGTTAGAGTGTGTGGGAAGAAGAAGGTGGTGGTTGGAGTTAGAGTGGTTGGAGAGGTTACTGGAGCCGGAGAGAGAAGAAGAAGAAAAAAACTTTTTTCAATTTCATCTTGCCTCCAAATTTTCTCCCACAGCGTCATAGCTGCAAGCAACAGCATCAGGCAGCAACAAGTGGTGGCCCATATTGGGAATTTGGAGACCAGGTAAGGAATAAGAAAATTTTAAATATGGGAGTGAAAATAACAAAAAGTCAATTTATAAAAGCCATGAATGAAATTTTCGATATCGAGAACTCAGAGGATAGTGAGAAAAGTGAACAAGAAAGCATATCCTCTGACTCAGTTGAGACCAGCAAGGAGAATAGTAATGCAAATTCAAAAGTAAGAACTGCAAAACCCATCAGAAACTTAATAAAATTAGCCGAGGAGTATGTACTCTCCTTAAAGCTGAAACTCAGGATACTAGTGAAAGTGATAATAGTAACAAGAAGCCAAACCATGAAAGTATGGTCTCCTCCACTAAGCCAGTTAGGAATTATGAAACTAATAGTGAAAAGGAATCAAAAAGCGATTCGGGGAGCACAGTCTCCAATAAAAAGAACAAAAAGAAATTAAAAAGGAGAAAAGACCGTCAAATAGAGGAACCACTCGTGCCCTCTGCTCCCTCATGGGTAGAATACCTAACAGAAACAATAAGGAGTATTGATCACAATGTACGTGCCCTTGAGGTAGAGATTGGTGGCCTTTCTGAGTGCTTATATGCTCTCGAACAACAAAAACCGGAGGAGCACCTAGACCTGCCAGTATTTCAAAATGAAGAGGGACAAAAGTATCACCATCCCTAGACTTTAAAACAATAAAGAATTTTAAAGAGGTGGTAATGACCTATGGGCCTCAAGCTCCGTTCACATTAAGTGTGATAGTCACTTAACACCCTAATCTTAGCCCCCTCAGATTGGAAAAGTCTATGCAAAGTGGTACTAAGTGGGGGACAATACCTAATCTGGAAAACTCAATTCCAGAAACTTTGTTCAGAAATAGCAAAGAAAAATGCTGCAGCAGGTTTCCCTCAAATGCAATATAGATATGTTCACAGGGGTAGGTCAGTTCGCCGAACTACAAAATCAGCTACAATATGATCCTGGTGTGTATGCCCAGATACACACAGCAGCTATCAAAGCCTGGAAGACAATATCAGACACAGGGGATCTGCAAGGCAGCCTATCAAAAGTTATACAAGGGCCTAACGAACCTTACGCTGATTTTGTAGATAGACTCTTAAAAACAACATCTAGAGTTTTTGGCGAAGTCGAGCAAGCTATGCCCCTACTTATCCAATTAGCGTACGAGAACGCTAATAAATATTGACAGGATGCAATAAGGCCGTGAAGAAGTAAAAAAGACTTATCAATTTATATCAGACTGTGCAAAGACATTAACAAGGCTGTTATCACAGGCAACATAATTGCTGCAGTGATGAAAAGTTCCTCCCCTCAAAATTCCCAAAGTATTCAACCTAGAACAGGATATTCCAGACAAATTATTATAATCAACCAAGATATGATAAGCAATATCCCCCAAGGGTAATAAGATCAAATTCATACCGCGCTCCAGGCCAATGCCCCAGGTGCAAAAAAGGGTATACACTGGGCCAATCAATGCCATTCCAGATATGATATTTATGGAAATGATTTGTCCAGGATTTCAAAAAACAGGGCACAGGGCCCAATACCCGGGGCCCACAAATGTACAAAGCACTAGAAGAGGAATGCCCTCAGATCCAGATGATTCCTCGTCACAATCCCTCCTACCCATTAACTCCCTTGTCAGAGGGACAAGAGGAAGTGCAGGATTAGATATCTGTTCCACCGCCTGGATAGTTCTAACACATGAAATGGGGGTTCAGCTGATTCCTACGGGAATCAGAGGACCTCTTCCCTCAGGAACTATGGGACTAACCCTTGGGCGTAGTTCCAAGAGCTTATTAGGCTTTAATGTTATACCAGGGGTTATTGATTCAGATTATAATGGAGAGATTAAAATAATGCTAAGTACAGACAGGGGCATCATCTCCGTACATCAAGGAGACAAAATTGCACAGCTGCTCCTCCTTCCCAGTCTCCATAATTCTTTTAAAAGCATGCCACAAAATAGAAATAAGAGAGGATTTGGTTCCACTGGCTCAGGACCTATGGCTTGCTGGGTTCAGGATTGTTCATGGAGGCCTATGTGCAAAATAAAAATTCAAGGTATAGAGGTGGAGGGGCTGATTGATACAGGAGCTGACTCTTCCGTCATAAATCTACAACAATGGCCTAAGCACTGGCCTCTACAGAAAGCCTCAACCAGTTTAAGAGGCTTGGGATATAGTAACACCCCAGCACAAAGTGCTGTAATCTTAAATTGGGAAGATAAAGAAGGGCATAAAGAAATATTCCAACCTTATGTATTAAACAGCTTGCCAGTTACCCTATGGGGAAGAGATATTCTACATCAAATGGGGCTACACCTAGCAACCAAGCCTGCAGGTGTTAAAAATAAAAATTCTAATCATAATAAAAAAGGCAAAAGACATTTTTCCTAGGGGCCACTGAGAAAACAATTTTAAAAATACCATGGCTTTCTAATAAGCCAGTTTGGGTCCCTCAGTGGCCCCTATCCAAAGAAAAATTGCAAGCGGCCCATCAATTAATTAAAAAACAATTAGAAGCAGGACACATAGAGCCTTCCACCTCTCCTTGGAATTATCCCATATTTGTAATTAAGAAAAAAATCTGTGAAATGGAGACTATTACAAGACCTTAGGGAAATTAACAAAACAATGCAAATTATGGGCCCTACTCAACCTGGACTTCCTAATCCTGTAGCTATTCCAAAAAACTATTACCTAATAACTCTTGAAATAAAGGACTGTTTCTTTTCCATTCCCCTACATTCTCTGGATGCCCACAGGTTTGCTTTTTCAATTCCTTCTATCAATAATACTGGCCCTGAAAAAAGATATCAATGGAAAGTATTACCACAGGGAATGGCAAATAGCCCTACAATGTGCCAACTATATGTGGACAGAGCTATACAGCCCATTAAAAACAAATATCAAATCCTCATGTGTCTACACTACATGGATGATGTTTTCATAGCTCACCCTAATCAACAAATCTTATTTACTATATTTAGTGAAATAACAAAAAAATTTTAAAAATATGGATTATATATAGCAGAAGAAAAAGTTCAAAGCAGACCACCTATACTATATTTAGGCTTTAAAATCATGGATACTTTTGTTAAACTCCCAAAAATTCTAATAAGTAAAGAACATTTGACCACCCTCAATGATTTCCAAAAATTATTGGGAGACATTAATTGGCTTCGCCCTACACTAAGCCTCACTACTGGACAATTAAAACCTTTATTTGACATCTTTCACAGGAACCCTGATCCATCCTCACCATGAACATTAACTCCTGATGCCAGGAGAGCTCTAAAATTAGTAGAACAGGCCATTGAAAGATGCCATTGTGATAGATTTGATTTTGCTCAACCACTAATATTGATTATTATTCCTTCACAATATACACCCACAGGAGTATTTTGGCAACAGGGACCTCTATTATGGATACATTTGCCTGGGAAAATTTTAAAGAACAGCTTATGAATATTTTTTCAGATAGCCACTATATTGTACATGCTGTCCCTAAATTGGAGCTAGCAGGTCCAATAGCACCACATACTCCAGATTTTAAACTGTTTTCTCAAATCCAAAGTCTCCTATGGCAATGAAAAGAACCTTTATTTATAGGTCACATAAGAGCTCATACTAATCTGCCTGGTCCTCTCCATGAAGGTAATCAAAAAGCTGATGCCCTCGCTAAAACAATATTTATATTTACTACAGTACAACAAGCTACTTTATTTCATTCCCAGTTCCACGTTAATAGCACTACCTTAAGACAAAAATTAAAAAATCACAAAAGAACAAGCTCATAGAATTGTAAAAGAATGTCCATCTTGTGTAACACATTTGCCCAATCTACATTATGGGGTTAACCCATGAGGTTTGATGCCCAATCATTTGTGGCAGACGGATGTCACTCATGAGCCAAGTTTTGGAAAACTATGATTTATTCATGTCACCATAGACACATGCTCAGGCATGATTTTTGCTTCCTTACATTCTGGAGAAAAAGTTAAAGATACTACATCTCATTGTCTGCAAGCTTTTGCTGCATTGGGCATCCCCAAAATGCTTAAAACAGATAATGGCCCTGCATATACATCCACACCCTTCAAACAATTTTGTTCAAAATTCAAAATAATCCACAAAACAGGTATCGCTTATAATCCTCAGGGACAAGGAATAATTGAAAGAGCAAATTGGACACTTAAAAATATGTTACTAAAGCAAAAAGATGGAAACTGGAAAAATCCTAAGGACAGATTGGCAGTTGCCCTGTTTACCCTAAATTTCTTAACTTTAGATTCTAATGGATATTTGGCTGGAGATAGACACTGGAACCCACACCAACAACATAAACCTTTGGTTTACTAAAAGGATGTTCTTTCAGGTACATGGAAGGGTCCAGACCCACTATTAATTTGGGGGAGAGGATCTGTTTGTGTTTTTCCAAAGCACAAATCCTCTCCAATATGTATACCATCTAGATTAATAAAGCAGGTACAAAGTCAAAAGGATCAAGATAAAGTTATTGAGGAGTCAAGATTGAATAAACAAGTACAAAATCAAGAAGACCAAAATGAAGGTATGGAGTGATTCCTTTGATAGTGTCCTCCAATAAATTCACAACTTAAGTTTTATTCTTCCCGGCCGGGACAAGAAGATCTCTCTTTAGTGTATACACAATTGTATTTTTTTTCTTTTATATGTATGTCTTTATGTCCGTGCATTTGTCTAAATTTCATGTTAATGTGATGTCACAAATATATGTTTATATGTGCGTCTGTCTAGTGTGACGTCACAAATAACTAAGCGCTTATGAAAAAATATATAGATAGATATAGATCCAAATAATGTTAATTCATTTAAGTTTAGAATATTCTAATTAGATAATCAATATAGGTAGATAGATATTCACATAAGTTTAGAATATTCTAATTAAATAATCAATTATAATGATAATCAATTTTGATTTATAGTTGTCTCTGGGACTTCTCTTCAGCTGTGAATATGACTAATGTCGTATAACTTGATATTTTGGTGTTTTGACATAGGATTGTTTATTTGATATTAACTTCATTTATCTATTAGCTGATTAATTTGAATTATTTCAACAGGTATAGGATTGCTGTATATACAGAGACTCGAGGATTCCAGCTAACAAATTATTTTTCCAAAGTGCCTTTAATTTTTCCTTAATCTATCTTTAATGCAGTAAACACCCTCAGTTTCTCTTTGATTTATTCTGAATGTGATATTTTGCCAGCTTATGTTTGTGGGAGCTTAAGCAGCAATGTGTGTGAGCAGAGATCAAGTTTTATTTTCTACTCTAATAATTCTTTTTTTAGTTTGACAGCTCACCTTTTGATCTCAGTGCTGGAATAGCACTGCCTTTCCCTTAATAATGGATGCTTGAGTTTTTTAGGTGGTGGGCCCTGAAGATTTGCCAGTGATAGTGTCTAGACATAAAAAAGATGGCTGCTGCTACAACTGCAGGGACAGCAGTCACTGCAAGCATCCCTGCTGCTCAAGCATCGAACAACCTCACCAGCAGTGTGGGGCCTCCTGGATCTATGTGTTATAACTTATGGACATTTTGATTTTCCATTATTTTGGGACATTATGGGACAATGCCTTGCAGGTATTTGTCTAAGAGAACTCAGTGCGTTAGTTGATGAAACTAAGGGCAGCTGATTCGCTTAAAGAACTTGATACATTATGGAAACTTGGCTCATCAGCAGTAGGCTTACCGCCTTAAAGGTGCAGAATCTCCTAAAAATTGGATGGCTGTTAGTCAACACACAGTCGATCCTGAATGGCTCGATTGGATGGCTGGTTAGCCTATGACGGGTAAGATCCCCAGAGGGGGACAACCTAAGACACAGCACAGTTGCACAGGACAGTCTAATGGGGCCAACATGTCAACCTAAGCCAGGAGTCAAGGACAGCCTTGATTTCTATGATGGGTAAGAATGTCGGTTGCACATGGACGTCCTAGAACATCCCTCTTTTAAAACTAAAGGGGGTAAATGAAGGAGCCCTAATCAAGGAGATAGCTAAAGATTGCGGTTAGCTGAGAGCCATAAAAGATGTTCTAGTTTCCACCTGATATTAATACATTATTCAAAGAATCTTTGTATGCCCGTGAACACTGTGTGATGCACCTGTAAGCTCGATCTGTAAGCACTTGTCCTTGTTAAAGCTATATGTATATAACCGGGTGAGGTTGGTTAGAGTGTGTAGGAAGAAGAAGAAGGTGGTGGTTGGAGTTAGAGTGGTTGGAGAGGTTACTGGAGCCAGAGAGAGAAGAAGAAGAAAAGACTTTTTTTTTTTCATTTTCATCCTGCCTCTGAATTTTCTCCCGTGGCATTGTAGCTGAAAGCAACAGCATAGGCAGCTACAACAGATGACTCTGGATGACCACCCAACAACCTCATCCAGAGGTCCTACCTGACAATGTAGAAGGGAACCTCGATATGGGAGAGCCTCACCACTCACATGGGGTTTTATAAAGCATGCCTGAGATGAAGCATGAAGGCTAAAAACCCCCAGAGAAGGGAATAACCTCTCCATGCTATTGGTTTGTCTGTTAGCAGTGATTACTACCAATTCCTCTGGGGCCACCGATCGAGTGAAGTATAACTTCGGAGTTGGTGTCATCATTGCTATAATCTTAGGACATCCATGCTGCCACCACCACAGCTGTCATGTCTACAATACAGTCCAGCTCTGCAATCACAGTTGTTAATGCCCTAGCCGCGGAAACTGCTCTCTCTCTACAAAGAGTGCAACAAAGTATTTCTTTGCTTCATGCAGGACCTTTAAATCTACAACAACAAATAGACTTAACCAATGAGAGAATTACCATCTTGCAACCTATGATCCATATACCCTGTGACCCCCAACACACACCCATGTCAGTGTAATACCTGAAATAGACAAAAACCTGACAGAACTTCAAAGTAACCTGTCAGCATATATAAGAGGGCCATGGGATTTGACTATGCAACTTAAAGTAATGACCTTGCATCACCAGGTTATAAACATATCTATGATTAAGGCCCAAAGTGTATTAGAGCCTACCTTTGCTCGTAGATTGATAAATAATATTTCAGCATTCCTGGACCCTGCTAACTTGCTTATACTGGGCTTGGGAGTACTAAGCTGTATTGTCATATGGATTGTTTTAAAATGTCTTTGTAAATGCTTATCTCACATAGAAACAAAACAGGCGATGCTAATGGAGATATATGCTGGCTCAATAAAAGAAATGGGGGAATTGTAGGGATGCCTCAGGCCATGTGTATGGCACTGAAAGAGGATGCTTGACTATGGGGCAGGCACACCTGCACACTCTCAGAAGTCAGAGGACTGTGAGTCAAATTCCTTTCAGGCACACTGGCTGCAGGCACTTCCTCTTCACCTATATGCTGTGTTCACAAGTTCAAAACAATAGGATCATGCTAGCTTTCCCTGCTGCTGGTTGCTTACTGAATGTTATAAAAGTGTGCTGTTTCCTCATTAAACGTGAGTCTGCATCACCTGAACCTGGCTCCCAGTGTGTTCACCGTTGCACTCACCTTCCTGAATATTGCTGGGCCGCTCCGTGACCAACTTCCAACACTTTAGATCGAGGTAGACCCTCTCCAGGAAAGTGTGCCTGTATGTGTTTGTGTGCATGTGTTTAAATTTGTGGTTTGGTCTCACATCCCCAGAGAGTATGTAGGGAAAACCATTTGTTTTGGTTTTCAATAAGTGGAGAGTAGTGAGTCATTTTGCTGAAGGCTACTTACTGTTTGAATGTAGATTTATCCCTCTTAATCTGTCATTCTAAGGACAAGTAAAAAGAATGCATCCCTGGAAGTGTCCTGTCTAGTGAAACATTCCCAGCAATCATCCTAGCAAATATATAGACTGTTCATTGGCCGGCAAATGGGGAACACCAACCATGTTCCTAAGTTCCTGTGCTCCCCTTGAAATCTGGCACTGCCCAGAAGGGGCTTTAGGATTTGTGTAAAAGATGTGTGCCACCTCCAAGCTGTGTGAAATGGCCAGCTATTGGTTTGATGAAGAAAGTGCTGAAGGTCACTGTGAAACTCAAAAAATACCTTGGAAACGTCAAGTTTTCCAAGGAGAACCCTGCTTCTTGAGATAGATATCCAAGAAGGTTGCATGGTAAGACTAATTGACACAGTTTTGGTCCTGTATAAAAATTTTACAAGAGCTTTGTTCTTTCCCATTGTCCTATAACCTTGAATGTGAGGAAGTTCTTTACCTCAGGCCTCTCTTGGGTGGAGCCTTAGAAAAAGCAGTTTTGAAATGAAAAAGAAGGGGCAGTATCTGTTGCTCAGTGGTAAAGTGTTTGCCCCCACCTCTGAGACACTAGCTTAGATAGTCAGTACCACATGAAAATACAGAAAGGTATTAGGGTCCATCCACATCTAAAAGTGTAATTGCACAACCCCCATTTTGTCTCTCCATTATATGTGGTAAGGCTTCTGATATTCAAGAAGTGACAACAGAGACGCTTTGGGTAGAATGAGATTGTGCTGGCCCTCAAGTAGCAATAAAATAGGTGGCTGTGTCCTTTCTTGAATCAAAGACACATAAAAACCCTACCAAATGTGGATATTAGGCCCCTGATTTGGGCAGAGGAGCAGCATGAGCTCCAGGCCATTTCAAATTCCATCCTTTTCAGGAATGTTGTCAAGCCCACCATGACTTTAGGCAAATGAAGTTTATGGGAAGTTACATTGGCCACAATCCTGGTCTTCTCGAAGTAGAGACACTTCCTGCCAGATGTATAGGAGGAGTGTCTACATAAAAGCAGAGGGATGGCCTTTGGGCCATAAGGTAGGGTTCTTTTTTGAATTGTGATAATTGGTATGGTGATTGGAAGAGATGGCTCTGGTTTGATGCTGATATGAATGTCAGCAGTGAACTGAGTTCTGGAACTTCCCCAATAGAAGTATGGAAGTTAATTGTGCTCGAATTTTAGGTACTCAAGCACATGAGTTGTCCTTGGAAACTTAAAGCTAATCCGAGTGACCAGTGTGGATTTCTCCACAACACTAGGAATTTTGGCCAGGATCTCACAGCATTTTTCCCTGTAGAGATTGTCAGCCAAAGGTGAGAGCCCAGAATGCACACGCAACTTCCCTTTTACTCCCTATGGCTCGGCTTCATGTGACCTCTTGGCCTTTATTCGGGAAGCCCTCTTTGCATTAGTCCAGTGATCAAGCTGAAAAAAGATTCCTCACAACTTATTGGCCCCTGTCTCATTCAGAAACACACAGTGCCACCTCCCTCATGCTTGAAATAGAGCTATATTAATACCCTGAAATTTCTTACCTTCCCCTGACCAGGAACTGCTTGAGAACCTGAGGAACTCCTGTAGCTAATCATGACTGATACAGAGAAGAACTTAATTGACACAACTCATGAAAAAAAGAGAGAGAGAGAGAACAGAGATACCAGTGAGTTTGACCCTGCTGATGATGAGGCCCTCGGCAGAGGAGCATAGGTATGTGCCAAGACATATGTGCCATGGTCACATGCATCTGGCATTTGCTTCCAAGCAGAATATTACTGACATCACGCAGCCATCAGGCATTTATATGTCAAGGCATCCTGTTGTGGGGTTTGGTTCTGGGCAATGCTCTGAATCAGATTACTCCTCTCTATTGGGCGAGGTGTCTGAGATCACTGTCAGATGGGTGCAATCTACTGCAGACAGAGATTCACCACACTTGATATAACTGTCTCCAGAACTGTGTCCCAGTGGACCTTCTTTTGCTTTTGGAAATGAATAACCAAATCCCTGTACTTTATTGAGCAAGTACAGCCCAGAAAACTTGAGAATGACCCAAAGGCTTCACAAAGCACACAGGCAGATGTTCAGCCCTCGGTGACCACATTCACCTTCACGAAGAAGATTCAGCTCTGCTGCCTCATGAACAATGGAAAATAAGAAAGAATGTCTTTTAGTTCACATAAATGGACATACAGCTGCTATTGTTTCACTCCCAAAAGAGCCAATGCTCATGAAAACAACATCAATTTCAAGTACACAAAGCCTAATGGCAGGTTCTCCAGAAACAATAAGACCCTTAACCCTTCATGTGTGTGGTGTGTTTGCCATCTACCTTATATTTAGAGTCTTCTCTGCCACCTTCAAGAATGTGACCTCCTGAGCATTTCCATTTCCAGATTTGCCATAGCAGATATCCTTTTTCTTCTCTCTCCAATTGTCTCTCACTTTTGGAGATGGTAATTTTATGTCATTGTTCAGGATAGCATTTGTAAGTATTTCAGTGTAGCATTATTCACATGTTCTCTATATAAATTTCTATATAGTGTAATTGGAGTATTCAATCTCTAACCCTAACCCTAACCCTACTAAATAGTAACTACTTCTACTGACATATGTGGCAAAACTAAACCCAATATCAAACAAATACAGTCAGATCCTATGAAAATTCGTGTATGTTGTGACTTGCCTGTGCCATTATCAATGGTATGTGTTATGAAACTAGTCACATTTTTTAATAATACTTATCAATGAATCCTCATATGTAGAAAAAGCTTAATATCCTGACTCTCGTTAACCATGTTCCCCGGTACAGAACATGTAGTTTTGAAACACATATGTATTGTCGCAAATGCTGTGAATATAGAACAAATTTAAAAATTCTCTGATATTGGAAGATAAAAAATTCCCTCACCAGGACACTCCCATAAAACATGGCTGAACTGATAATTAACCCTAATGTGACCTCCATAAATCAACCAGTATACACATAAAAATATGCACATAAAAATGAACACTTATCTGGACTTTGAATGACTTGTATCCAACTATCAATGGCATGTTTCATATCTCTTAGTATATCCTCATGTATGGTATGTGTTTACAGTCCACAGATTAATAAATAGTTAATACATGAGCCATATTAACTCTATTCTGAGTCCTCAACGTGCATTTAGGTGTATTGTTGTGCATTTTTCACACATTGAGTCACAGAAATATTTATAATTCTTGATATACATATTCATTTCCTAATACTCAATCTAGCCCAAATCAATATTGAATACTAACACTAATACTACCCCTGTAACTATACCTAAGTTAACATCATTGCATGTACATTCGTGTGAGATATGATATGTATTCGAACTTGCACTTTCATTTATCATGGGCATATTAGCATTTAAATTACTATGTATTCATCATATGAGATATCCATTTATGTAAGTTCAATAAATGTATTTTTAGGATTCACTATACATCATGTCCTGTGTCAGAATACATATTTTCACACATTTTTTCCTACTCACTTTGACATGAACATTCTTTGAATTACACATAGTTTTCAGTATCTCTACTCCCTTTTGCTGCAAAACCCAAAGACACTCTGTATGTAATACTAATCCTAATGTTGCCACTGCCCCCTCGTTTTCCTTCATGCATATCCTTGAAAATCAGATTCCAT
>CM046660.1:53534716-53568648 GCA_025594165.1 Tamias sibiricus
TTTCACTGAAGAATATTAAGGCAGCTGTGTAGGCCCTGAGAGTCATAACATCATCTTCTGGGACCAAAAACATGGTGCACATGAGGGGTTATGTCTGAATCAAGCTCTGTCTTCTCAACCCAGGGACGATGGACAAAACCAGGCCTGTCTGGATATCTGCTCACAGGTGCATGTGTATAACTTGGTCCATTTTTTAAAAAGTCTCAGGAAGATGGGTTCAGCCTCCATCTCAGGGGACACTTGGGAACAACTGGTAGGAGAGAGTGGTTGCCAAAAGAGTGACCTCATCTCCCTTACTTCAAGGAAGTAAGCTCACCTCACTTCCTTGTTGATGGAACTTCCTCAACTTGGAATCCAAGTAGCTATGCACACAGAGCCAGCTACAGTCCCAGTCTGCTCATTTGTTTGGAGCCATAACAAGCACAGAGCCATACTTTCATGGCCATTACTGATGTGTGGATGGGCAAAAGCTATGAGTGCACTGATGAGGGGCCATTTCTGAGAATGAAGGTACTGGATCCTCACTGTGTCATGACAAATGTGGTGGGTTTACCCAAGGAGACCAAAGCTGAGACAGGATAAGCAATGTACTTGATCATAGGTGAACCCACCACTCATATGACACTGTAGATCGAGGTAGACACTATCCAGGAAAGTGTGACTGTGTGTGTGTGTGTGTGTGTGTGTGTGTGTGTGTGTGTGTGTGTGTGTGTGTGTTTTGAATTTGTGGTTTGGTCTCATATCCCCAGAAAGTATGTGGGGAAAAACCATTTCTTTCAGTATTCAATGAGTGGACAGTAGTGAGTCGTTTTGCTGAAGGATATTTACTTTTTGTATGTATATTAATCACTCTTCATCTGTCATTCTAGGGAAAAGTAAAAAGAATGCATCCCTTGATGTGTAATGTTTAGTTAAAATATTCCCAGCAGTCATCCTGCCAGATTTATACACTGCTTATTGGCTGGCAAATAAGGAACATCAACCATGTTCCTAAGTTCCTGTGTTCCCCTTGAAATTTGGCACTGCCCAGAGGGGCATTTGGTTTTGTGTAAAACTTGTGTGCCACCTCCAAGCTGTGTGAAATGACAATTTATTGGCTTGGTGAAAAGAATTCTGAAGGTCACTGTGAAATCCCTTGGAAAGGACAAGTTGACCAAGGAGAACCCTGCTTGTTGTGAAAGATATCCAAGAAGGATGAGTGGTAGGATTAATTGGCACAATTTAGGTCATGTAGAAAAAATCTGATCAGGGCTTTGTTCTTTCCAACTGTCCTATAACCTTGAATATGAAGAAGTTCTTTTCCTCATGCCTCTCTTGGGTAAAGCCTCAGAAAAAGCAGTTTTGAAATGGAAATGAAGGGGCTGTATCTGTTGCTCAGTGGTAAAGCATTTGCCCCCACCTCTGAGACACTGGCTGAGACACTCAGTACCACATCAAAATACAGAAAGGTATTAGGGTACATCAACATCTAAAAGTGTAATTACACCCCACCCACCTATTTTGTCTCTCAATTATATCTGGTAAATATCCTGATTTCAAGAAGTGAGAACAGAGACCCTTTTGGTAGAATGAGATTGTGCTGGCCCTCAAGTAGCAACAAAATAGGTGGCTGTGTCCTTACCTGGCTCAAAGACTCATAAAAATCCTACCAAATGTGGACATTAGGCCCCTGATTTGGGCAGAAGAGCATCATGAACTTCAGGCCATTTTAAATTCCATCCTTTTCAGGAAGGGTTTCAAGCCCACTATGACTTTAGGCATATGAAGTTTATGGGAAGTTACAATGGCCATAATCCTGGTCTTATCTAAGTAGGGACACCTCCTACAAGATGATAGGATGAGTGTCTACATGGAACCAGAGCAATGGCCTTTGGGCCATGAGGGAGGGTTCTTTTTTGAATTGTGATAAATGGTGTGGTGGTTGGAAGAGAAGGCTCTGATTGGATGCTGATGTGAATGTCAGCAGTAAACTGAGTTCTGGAGCTTCCCTGGTAGAAGTATGGAAGTGAATTGTGCTCAGATTTTAGGTACTCAAGCACCACAGTTGTCCTTGGGAACTTAGAGCTAATCCTAGTGCCCAGTGTTGATTTCTCCACAACACTAAGAATTTCGGCCAGGATCTGACAGCATTTTTCTCTGTAGAGATTGTCAGCCAATGGTGAGAGCCTAGAAAACATAAACACCTTTCCTTTTACTCCCTATGTTTCTGATTCATGTGACCTTTGGCCCCTATAATTGTGCCCTTTTCTACATTAGTACACTGTTACAGCTGAAAAAAATTCCTTTCCACTTATTGGCCCCTGTCTAAATCATAAACACACAATGCCACCTCCCTCATGCTTGAAATAGAGCTATACCCTTAAATTTGTGACCTTCCCCTGACTAGGAACCACTGGAAAACTTGAGTAACCCCTGTTGCTCATCATGACTGAATCAGAAAAATACTTCATTGAGCACAACTCATGAAAAAAGCAGGAGAACAGAGATACCAGTGAGTTTGAGCCTTCTTATGATTGGGCCTGGGTCGAGAAATATTGATAAGTGCCGAGAAATGTATGCCATGGCCACATGCATCTGGCATTTGCTTTCAAGCAGAATGTCACTGACATCATGCAGCCAGCAGGCATTTATATGTCAAGGCATCCTGTTGTGGGGAGTGGTTTCAGGGCAATGTTCAGAATCAGATTTCTCCTCTGTATTGTGCAAGATGTCTGAGATTGCTGTCAGATGGGTGTTATCTGGTGCAGACCACAATTAACCTCATGTGATACTTCCTCCAGCACTGTGTACCAGTGGAACTTCTTCTGTATTTGGAAACAAATAACCAAATCCCTGTACTTGGTGGAGCAAGTACAGCCCCAAAATCTTGAGGATGACCCAAAGGCTTCACATTGCACACAGGCAGACCTACAGCCCTCGGTGGCCACATTCACCTTCAGGAAAATGATTCGGCTCTGCTGCCTCATGACCAATGGAAAATAAGAAACAATGTCTTCCAGTTCACATAAATGGATATACAGCTGTGATTTTTTTTACTCCCAAAATAGCCAATGCTTCTATATGCAACATCAATTTTGACTACACAAAGCTTAATGGCAGGTTGTCCAGAAACAATTAGGACCTTAAACCTTCATGTGTGTGGCGTGTTTGCCATCTCCCCTACATTTAAAGTCTTCTCTACCACCTCCAAGAGTGTGAGGTCCTGAGCATTTTCACTTCCAGGTATGCCATAGAAGATATCCTCCTTCTTCTTTCTGCAATTGTCTCTCATTTATGAGATGGTAATTTTATGTCATTCTTCAGGATGGCAAATGTAAGTATGTCAGTGTAGCATATGCTCCCATGTTCTCTTTATCAATTTGAATATAGTATGATTGGTGTATTCAGTCTCTCACCCCAACCCTAACCCTAACCCTACTAAATAGTGACTACTTTTCCTAATATTTGGCAAAACTGAATCCAACATCAAAAAAAATACAGTCAGATCCTATGAGGATTCAAGTACATTGTGACTTTCTGTTATCTACTGCAGACCAAGATTCATGACATGTGATATAACTGCCTCCAGCACTGTGTCCCAGTGGAACTTCTGATTTTTGGAAACAAATAACAACATCCCTGTTCTTGATAAAGCAAGTACATCCCAGAAAACTTGAGGATGACCCAAAGCCTTCACATTGCACACACAGGCAGACATTCAGCCCTGGTTGCCCACATTCACCTTCAGGAAAATGATTTAGCTCTGCTGCCTCATGAACAATGAAAAATAAAAAAGTGTCTTTAGTTCACATAAATGGACATACAGCTGTGATTGTTTCACTCCAAAAAGAACCAATGCTTCTGAAAGCAACATCAATTTCAAGTACACTAAGCTTAATGGCAGGTTGTCCAGAAACAATACACCCTTAACCCTTCATGTTTGTGATGTGTTTGCCATCTACCCTACATTTAGAGTCTTCTCTGCCACCTCCAAAAGTTTGAGATCTTGAGCATTTCCATTTATAGATATGCCATAGCAGATATCCTTCTTTTTCTCTCTGCGATTGTCTCTCATTTGTGGAGATGGTAATTTTATGTCATTGTTCAGGATGGCATTTGAAGTATTTCATTTAGCATATGCCCGTACATTCTCTTTATGAACTTCTGTATAGTATTATTGGCAAAATTCAATCTCTAACCCTAACCCTAACCCTAAACTTAACCCTAGTAAATAGTGATTACCTCTACTAACATATTTGCATAACTAAACCCAATATCAAACAAATACAGTCAGAGCCTATGAAAATTCATGTATGTTGTGACTTGCCTGTGTCTTTATCAATGGTATGTGTTATGAAACTAGTCACATTTTTTAAAATAATACTTATCAATGAATCCTCAAGTGTAGAAAAAGCTTAATATCCTGACTTTCATTAACCATGTTTCCCGGTACAGAACATGTAGTTTTATACACAAGTGTATTGTCACACATGGTATGAATATAGTACATCCTTAAGAGTACTCTGATGTTAGAAGATAAAAAAAATTCTCTCACCAGAACACTCCATACAAAACTTGGCTTAACTGAAAATACACCCTAAAGTCACCTCCATAACTCAACCAGTATACACATAAAAACATGCTCATAGAAATGAACACTTATCTGCACTTTTAATGATATGTATCCAACTATCAATGGTATGTTTTCTTATCTCTTAGTATATCCTAACATAAGGTATATATTTACAGTCCATAGATTAATAAATATTTAATACATGAGTCACATTAACTCTATTCTGAGTCCTCAAAGTGCATTTATGTGGATTGTTGTGCATTTTTTGCATGTTCACTCTCAGAAATATTCATAATTCTTGATATACATATTCATTTCCTCATACTCAATCTACCCCCTTCAATATAGAATACTAACCCTAATACTACCCCCTGTAACTATACCTAAGTTAATATCATTGCGTGTACATTCCTGTGAGATATGTTGTGTATTCAGACTTGCACTTTCATTGACCATGGGTATATTACCATTTAAATTAGTATATATTCATCATATGAGATATCCATTCATCGTAAGTTCAAAAAATGTATTCCTAGGATTCACTATACATCATGTCCTGTGTCAGAATACATATGTTCACACATTTTTTCCTACTCACATTGACATGAACATTCTTTGAATTACACATAGTTTTCAGTATCTCTACTCGCTTTCAGAGCAAAACCCAAAGACACACTGTATGTAATACTAAACTTAATGTTTCCACTGCCGCTCATTTTCCTTCATGCATGTCCTTGAAGATCAGATTCCATATATATTTTAAAGTATAATTTCAATTTGCCCAGTTACATTCACATCCATTATAAAACATATTCCATGTCAGATATATTCTTTTATCACCTACTCATAAATTGGCATTCATAGAGCACACAGTAGAGCTTCTCTTTTCAAAAACATTCAGTTACAGGATTTTCAAACGTTTTCAAATGTATGGTGGTATAAATACTCATGTGATCTGATATACATATTATTTTAATCACAGGAACCCTACAGACACAAAATTCGTTACTAACCCTGAACTTACGTTCATGCCAAAACCTAATTTTTAATAACAGCATGTATTCTAATGAACATATGTGTACAGGTTGATGAATCCATTCAAGTATCAATGGTATGGGTGCTAATATATATTAGTCTTCAGAATATTACATATTCAGCCATCCCCAATTGAAAAGATTTATCATCACATAACTTGCATGATACTTTTTCCTACCTAACAATTTATATATATCGATATTTATTTTCATACAAAGTTTTCACTCATATTCTGTGAATATTCACGTGCTGACATTCACATTCTGTATTAAACAGAAGCCTTATTTCAAAAGGAAATTCAAAACTAATCCTAGACTCACTCTTCTTCGGAAATCAACTTGGCAAAGCTGTATACAGTGCACTTCTCAGTGGATGTTGACTTCTACATTCAATTTTCAATGGTACACTTGCAGATATCATCCTATATTGATTAATAGAATTCATCCGTGCTTCCCCTAATTAAAAAATATTATACTTTTCATTTAATAGATTGAATAAAACTTAAAAATTATTAAAATTTAGTGTTTGATAATAAAATAGTTCAAATTACCCAGCTAATGCCCTTCTATGTTTCACCCTTTCTAAATTTTTATGTTTCCATGGAAAATTTTCACCAATACATTTTTATGAATGTTCATGTTACACAATAGGAACATACTTCCTGGAGATATACTAATAACCAAAATAGAAATATCATGTTCATTTTTACTTAAAATCCATTACCTAAATCTAATTACACATAAGAGCCTATGTAGAGTAGATACTGTAGTACAGGTCTTAGGGGATCTAGGCCTGCTGTGAGACTCAAAGGTAGAGGTCAGAAATTTTACTGCAGACTATTAAGGCTGCTCTGTAGGCCCTGAAAGGCATAAGGTCATCTTCTGGAACAAAAAAAACATGGTGCACATGAGGGGATTTGTCTGAGAGAAGCTCTGTCTTCTCAACCCAGGTAAGTGGACAAAACCAGACCTGTCTGGATATCTGCTCCTGGGTGCATTGGTATAACTTGGTCCATTTTTGTAAAATTCTTAGGAAGAAGTGTGAAGCCTCATCTTAAGGGACCCTTGGAAACAACTCGTAGGAGAGAGTGGTTGAAAAAAAGTGACCTTATCTCCCTTAGTTCAAGAAAGTAAGCTCACCTCACTTCCTTGGTGATGGTACTCCCTCAACTTGGACACCAGGTACCTAGGTACACAGAGCCAACCACAGTCCCAGTCTGCTCACTTGTTTGGAGCCATAACAATCACAGAGCCATGCTTTCTTGTCTATAACTGATGTGTGGATGGGCAAAAGCTACGAGTGCACTAAGGAGGGGCCATTCCTTAGAATGAAGGTCCTAGATCCTCACTGGGTCATGACAAAAATGTGGGTTTGCCCAAGGATAGCAGAGCTGAGAAAGGATAGGCAACTGCACTTGATCATAGGTAAACCCACAACGCAGATGACACTGTAGATTGAGGTAGACCCTCTCCAGGAAAAGTGTGACAGTCTGTGTGAGTGTGTGTGTGTGTGTGTGTGTTTGTGTGTGTGTGTGATTCAATATGTGGTTTGGTCTCATATCCCCAGAAGTATTTGGGGAAAACCATTTGTTTCAGTTTTAAATGAGTCGTGAGTAGTGAGTCGTTTTGATGAATTCTACTTACTGTTTGTATGGTAGATTTATCCCTCTTCATCTATCATTCTAGGGACAAGTAAAAAAAAATGCATCCCTAGATTTGTCCTGTCTAGTGGAAAAATTCTCAGCACTCATCCTGGCAAATTTATAGACTGCTGATTGACTGGTGAATGGGGAACACCAACCATTTTCTTGACTTCCTCTGTTCCCCTTGAAATTTGGCAGTGCCCAGAAGGGGCTTTTGGTTTTGTGAGCCACCTCCAAGCTGTGTGAAATGGCCATTTATTGGCTTGGTGAAGAAAATGCTGAAGGTCACTGTGAAACTCAGAAATCCCTTGGAAAGGTCAAATTTGCCAAGGAGAACCCTGCTTGTTGAGATACATATAAATGAATGATGAATGGTAGGACTAATTGACACAGTCTTGGCACTGTGGAAAAAATCTGATCAGGGCTTTGTTCTTTCTTATTGTCCTATAGCCTTGAATGTGAGCAAGTTCTTTGCCTCAGGCCTGTCTTGGGTGAAGCCTCAGAAAAAGCAGTTCTAAACTGGAAATGAAGAGACTGTATCTGTTGCTCAGTGGTAAAGCCTTAGCCCCCACCTCTGAGACACTAGCTTAGATAGTCAGTACCACATCAAAATACAGAAAGGTATTAGGGTCCATCCACATCTAAAAGTGTAATTACACCCCACCTCACCTCATTTTTGTCTCTCCATTACATCTGGTAATGCTCTTGATTTCAAGAAGTGAGAACAGTGACCCTTTGGGTAGAATGAGATATGAGATTGTGATGGCCCTCCTGCCCCAAAAAAATATGTGGTTGTGTCCTTTCTTGGCTCAAAGACACATAAAAACCCTGCCAAATGTGGACACCAGGCCCCTGATTTGGGCAAAAGAGCAGCATGAATTGCAGGCCATTTTAAATTTCCTTCTTTTCAGGAAGGGTGTCGAGCCCACCATGACTTTATTCAAATGAAGTTCATGGGAATTTACATTGGCCACAATCCTGGACTTCTTTAAATATGGACACCTCCTGCCAGATGTTTAGGATGAGTGTCTACATGGAAGCAGTGGAGTGGTGTCAGGAAATTAAAAAGGGGTTGAGGTCTTTAACCCTTCATGACCTGGGGCGAGCCTTCTTTGCCCAGCAAAGTAGGCTAGAAGGGCATACCTCAATGAATGAGATGAGACTGGGAAGGTAGAGGTCGCTAGTATTCCCTCCTCCACCTTCAAAAGACTCAGGAACATACCAGGGAACCAAATCAGGTAGAGAGCAGCATTGGAACTCAAGTTTATTGAGGAAGGTGGACAACCTTTATAGTGGACATGAGCCAGTCAGCAAAGAGATTATAGAGACAGGTAAAGAACATGTTCAAATCCTATTGGCAGAGTCCCCTACCCTATCCTTAGGGTGGTTTTGGTTCCCATGATACGTCAGAGGAACGCCCCCTGCTTAGGTCAGGTCTGTAACAGGGCGTGGAAAGCAACCAGAGAGTTAGAGTTCTTTACCCTTTTGGCCGACGTGCTCTAAAGACCCCAACAGAGTGGCTTTTGGGCCATAAGGGAGGGTTCTGGTTTGAATTGTGATTATTGGTGTGGTGTTTGGAAGAGAAGGCTCTGGTTGGATGCTGGTGTTAATGTCAGCAGTCCACTGAGTCCTGGACCTTCACAAATAGAAGTATGGCAGTGAATTGTGCTCTGATTTTAGGTACTCAAGCAAATGAGTTGTCCTTGAGAAATTAGAGCTAATCCGAGTGTGCAGTGTGGATTTCTCCACCACACTAGGAATTCTGGCCAGAATCTTACAGCATTTTTCTCCATAGAGATTGTCAGCCAAAGGTGAAAGAATGGATCACACACACACAAACCTCCCTTTTTAGTCCTATGGCTTGGCTTCATGTGAACTCTTGGCCCCTATTCGGGAAGCCCTCTCTGCATTAGTACACTCTTCCAGCTGAAAAAAAAAATTTCTTACCATTTATTATCCCCTGTCTCAATGATACACAGCACCACCTCCCTCATGCTTGAAATAGAGCTATATTAATACCCTGGAATTTTTGACCTTCCCTTTACCAGGAACCTCTGGAGTACCTGAGGAATTCCTGTTGCTCATCATGATTGTATCAGAGAAGGACTTCATTGACACAACTCATGAAAAAGCAAGAGAACCGAGATACCAGTGAGTTTGAGCCTGCTGATGATGGGGCCTGGGGCAGAGAAGTATAGATATGTGCCAAAAAAATCTGTGCCATGGCCACATGCATCTGGCATTTGCTTCCAAGGTAAATGACACTGACATCATGCAGCAAGCAGGCTTTTATATGTCAAGGCATCCTATTGTGGGAATTGGTTCGAGGTGATGCTCAGAATCAGATTTCTCTCTGTATTGGGAGAGGTGTGTGAGATTGCTGTCAGATGGGTGTTATCTACTGCAGACTGAGATTCACCACATGTGATATAACTGCCTCCAGCACTGTGTCCTAGTGGACCTTCTTCTTCTTTTTTTTTTTTTTTTCCTTTGAGACAAATAACCAAATCCCTGTACTTGATGGAGAAAGTACAGCCCAGAAAACTTGAGGATGACCCAAAGGCTTCATATTGCACACAGGCAGACGTTCAGCCCTGGGTGGCCACATTCACCTTCAGGAAGACAATGCAGGTCTACTGTCTCATGAACAATAGAAAACAAGAAACAATGTCTTTTAGTTCACATAAATGGTCATACAGCTGATTGTTTCACTCCCAAAAGAGCCAATGCTCCAATAAGCAACATCAACTTAAACTGCAGAAAGCTTAATGGCAGGTTGCCCAGAAACTTTTAGGCCCTAACCCTTCATGTGTGTGGCATGTTTGCCATCTACCCTACATTTAGAGTCTTCTCTGCCACCTCCAAGAATGTGAGGTCCTGAGCATTTTCATTTACAGATTTGCCATAGCAGATATCCTTCTTCACTCTCTGCAATTGTCTCATTTTGGGAGACGGTAATTTTATTTCATTGTTCAGGATGGCATTTGTAAGTATTTCAGTGTAGCATATGCTCCCATGTCCTCTTTATCAATTTCTATATACTATGACTGTTGTATTCAATCTCTAACCTCAACCCTAATCCTAAACCTACTAAATAGTGACTACTTCTACTAACATATTTGGCAAAACTAAAACAAATTTCAAACAAATACAGTGAGATCCTATGAGGATTTATGTATGTTGTGACATTCTTATGCCATTTTCAATGGTATGTGTTATGAAAATAGTCACTCTTTCTTTATAATACTTTTCGTGAATCCTCCTATGTAGAAAAAGCTAAATATCCTGACTCTCATTAACCATGTTCCCCAGTACAGAACATGTAGTTTTATACAATTGTGTTTTGTCACACATGATATGAATATAGTACATCATTAAGAGTACTCTGATGTTGGAAGATAAAAAATTCCCTCAGCAGAACATTCAACACGCAACTTGGCTGAACTGAAAATATGCCCTAATATGACCTCCATAACTCAACCAGTATATACATGAAAACATGCTCATAGAAAGGAACACTTATCTGCACTTTTAATGAAATGTATCCAACTATAAATGGTGTTTTCGTATCTCTTAGTATCTACTCACATATGGTATATATTTACAGTCCATAGATTAATAAGTAGTTAATACGTGAGTCACATTAACTCTGTTCTGAGTCCTCAAAGTGCATTTATGTAGATTGTTGTGCATTTTTCACATGTTCACTCTCAGGATAATCATAATTCTTGGTATACATATTCATTTCCTCAAAATCAATCTAGCCCCATTCAATATAGAATACTAACCCTTATACTCCCCCTGTAACTATACCTAAGTTAACATCATTGCATGTACATTCGTGTGAGATGATGTGTATTTGGACTTGCACTTTCATTTATCATGAAATTTTATTTATTATTTTATTTTTTGTTTATTATATTAGCATTTAAATTAGTATATATTCATCATATGAGATATCCATTTGTCGCTGCCTGAAGCGGAAGTCGCTTGGAGCAGCAAACGCCACAGGAAAATTCGGAGGCAGGATGAAAATGAAAAAAGGTCTTTTATTCTTCTCCTCTCTCCAGCTCCAGCAATCACTCCAAATGCTGTAACTCCAACCACCACCTTCTTCTTCCCCACACACACTAACGAACCTCACCCAGTTATATACATATAGCTTTAACAAGGACACGTGCTTACAGCTCGAGCTTACAGGTGCGTCACGCAGTGTTCACGGGCATACAAAGATTCTTTGAATAATGTATCAACATCAGGTGGAAACTAGAACATCTTTTATGGCTCTCAGCTAACCGCAATCTTTAGCTATCTCCTTGATTATAGGCTCCTTCATTTCCCCCTTTTAGTTTTAAAAGAGGGGATGTTCTAGGACGTCCATGTGCAACCGACATTCTTACCCGTCATGGGAGTCTAGGCTGTCCTGACTCCTGGCTTAGGTTGACATGCCGGCCACATTAGACTGTCCCGTGCGACTGTGCCATGTCTTAGGTTGTCCCCCTCTGGGGATCTTACCCGTCATAGGCTAACCAGCCATCCAATAGAGCCCTTCAGGATCGACTGTGTGTTGACTAACAGCCGTCCAATTTTTAGGAGATGCTGCGGCTTTAAGGCGGCAAGCCTACTGCTGACGAGCCAAGTTTCCATAGCGTATCAAGTTCTTTAAGCCAA
Source organism: Tamias sibiricus (assembly GCA_025594165.1). Taxonomy (NCBI): domain Eukaryota; kingdom Metazoa; phylum Chordata; class Mammalia; order Rodentia; family Sciuridae; genus Tamias; species Tamias sibiricus. Next base: position 53,546,617 of record CM046660.1, read on the forward strand.
TCAGCTGCCCTTAGTTTCATCAAGTAACGCACTGAGTTCTCTTAGACAAATACCCGCAAGGCATTGTCCCGCAATGTCCCAAAATAATGGAAAATCAAAATGTCCATAAGTTATAACACATAGATTCAGGAGGCCCCATGCATGCAGAGCAGAGGCCACACTGCTGGTGAGGTTGTTGATGCTTGAGCAGCAGGGATGCTTGCAGCGACCGCGGTCCCTGCAGTTGTAGCAGCAGCCGTCTTTTTTATGTCCAGACATTTCCACCGGCAAATCTTCAGGGCCCGCTACCTAAAAACTCAAGCATCCATTATTAAGGGAAAGGCAGTGCTATTCCAGCACTGAGATCAAAAGGTGAGCTGTCAAACTAAAAAAAAAGAACTATTAGAGTAGAAAATAAAAGTTGATCTCTGCTCACACACATTGCTGCTCAAGCTCCCACAAACATAAGCTGGCAAAATATCACATTCAGAAATAATCAAAGAGAAACTGAGGGTGTTTACTGCATTAAAGATAAAGAAAAGCTAAAGGCATTTTGGAAAAATAATTTGTTAGCTGGAATCCTCGAGTCTCTATATACACAGCAATCCTATACCTGTTGAAATAATTCAAATTAATCAGCTACTAAACAAATGAAGTCAATAACAAATAAATGATCCTCTGTCGGAACACCAAAATATCAGGTTATACAACATTAAACATATTCACAGCTGAAGAGAAGTCCCGGAGACAACTATAAATCAAAATTGATTATCATTATAATTGATTATCTAAAAATATTCTGAACTTATATAAATATCTATTTATCTATCTATCTATTGATTATCAAATTAGAATATTCTAAGCTTAAATGAATTAACGTTATTTGTTATTTGGATCTATATCTATCTACCTTTTTTTTTTTTTTTTTAAGCGCTTAATTATTTGTGACGTCACACTAGACAGACGCACATATAAACATATTTGTGACATCACATTAACATGAAATTTAGACAAATGCACAGACATAAAGACATATATAAAAGAGAAAAAAAAATTACAATTGTGTATACACTGAAGAGAGATCTTCTTGTCCCGGCCGGGAAGAATGAAATTTAAGTTGTAAATTTAATGGAGAACTCTTTTAAGGGAATCACTCCATACCTTCATTTTGGTCCTCTTGACCTTGCACTTGTTTATTCAATCTAGACTCCTCAATAACTTCGTCTTGATCCCTTTGACTTTGTACCTGCTTTATCAATCTAGATGGTATCCATATTGGAGAGGATTCGTGCTTTGGAAAAACACAAACAGATCCTCTCCCCCAAATTAATACTGGGTCTGGACCCTTCCATGTACCTGAGAGAACATCCTTCCAGTAAACCAAAGGTTTATGTTGTTGGTGTGGGTTCCAGTGTCTATCTCCAGCCGAATGTCCATTAGAATCTAAAGTTAAGAAATTTAGGGTAAACAGGGCAACTGCCAATCTGTCCTTAGGATTTTTCCAGTTTCCATCTTTTTTTGCTTTAGTAACATATTTTTAAGTGTCCGATTTGCTCTTTCAATTATTCCTTGTCCCTGAGGATTATAAGCGATACCTGTTTTGTGGATAATATTGAACTTTGTACAAAATTGTTTGAAGGATGTGGATGTATATGCAGGGCCATTATCTGTTTTAAGCATTTTGGGGATGCCCAATGCAGCAAAAGCTTGCAGACAATGAGATATAGTATCTTTAACTTTTTCTCCGGAATGTAAAGAAGCAAAAATCATGCCTGAGCATGTATCTATGGTGACATGAATAAATCGTAATTTTCCAAAACTTGGCTCATGTGTGACATCCATCTGCCACAAATGATTGGGCATCAAACCTCGTGGGTTAACCCCATAATGTGGATTGGGCAAGAGTGTTACACAAGATGGACATTCTTTTACAATTCTACGAGCTTGTTCTTTTGTGATTTTAAATTTTTGTCTTAAGGTAGTGCTGTTAACGTGGAACTGGGAATGAAATAAAGTAGCTTGTTGTACTGTAGTAAATATAAATATTGTTTTAGTGAGGGCGTCAGCTTTTTGATTACCTTCATGGAGAGGACCAGGCAGATTAGTGTGAGCTCTTATGTGACCTATAAATAAAGGTTCTTTTCGTTGCCATAGGAGATTTTGGATTTGAGAAAACAATTTAAAAGCTGGAGTATGTGGTGCTATTGGACCTGCTAGCTCCAATTTTGGGACAGCATGTACAATATAATGGCTGTCTGAAAAAATATTCATAGGCTGTTCTTTAAAATTTTCCAGAGCTATTATTATAGCTTCGAGTTCCACTAATTGAGCTGATTTTTGATTAGTGATATGAATCATTTTTTCATTTTGAGTGACTACTGCAGCAGTACCGTTAGAGGATCCATCTGTAAATACATTAAATGCTTTAGGAATGGGTTGATTTTTTATTACCTGTGGGAATATGATAGGATGATTGATACAAAAGGACAGTATAGGAGATTTAGGAATATGATTGTCAAAATTTGCAGAAGTAGAGCATCTAGCTATAGCCCAATCATTATCATTGAAGCACAAATATTCAACCTGTGACGATGAATAAGGAGTAATAATAGTAGCGGGATGAATTCCAAATATTTTAGTAGAGGTTTTAAGTCCTTGAAGAATAAGTTTAGCTACCATGGAGGTATAAGACTCAATTGTACTTTTAGGAGAGACAGGCAAATGTATCCATAATATAGGTCCCTGTTGCCAAAATACTCCTGTTGGAGTATATTGTGAAGGAATAATAATCAATATTAGTGGTTGTGCAAAATCAAATCTATCGCAATGGGATCTTTCAATGGCCTGTTCTACTAATTTTAGAGCTCTCCTGGCCTCAGGAGTTAATGTTCGAGGTGAGGATGGGTCAGGGTTCCCACGAAGGATGTCAAATAAGGGTTTTAATTGTCCAGTAGTGAGGCTTAGTGTAGGGCGAAGCCAATTAATGTCACCCAGTAATTTTTGGAAATCATTGAGGGTGGTCAAATGTTCTTTACTTATTAGAATTTTTTGGGGTTTAACAAAAGTATCCATGATTTTAAAGCCTAAATATAGTATAGGTGATCTGCTTTGAACTTTTTCTTCTGCTATATATAATCCATATTTTTTTAGATTTTTTGTTATTTCACTAAATATATTAAATAAGATTTGTTGATTAGGGTGAGCTAATAAAAAACATCGTCCATGTAGTGTAGACACATAAGGTCTTGATATTTGTTTTTAATGGGCTGTATAGCTCTGTCCACATATAGTTGGCACAGTGTAGGGCTATTTGCCATTCCCTGCGGCAATACTTTCCATTGATATCTTTTATCAGGGCCATTATTATTAATAGAAGGAATTGAAAAAGCAAACCTGGGGGCATCCAGAGGATGTAGGGGAATGGAAAAGAAACAGTCCTTTATATCAAGGGTTATAAGGTAATAGTTTTTTGGAATAGCTACAGGATTAGGAAGTCCAGGTTGAGTAGGGCCCATAATTTGCATTGTTTTGTTAATTTGTCTTAGATCTTGTAATAGTCTCCATTTTCCTGATTTTTTCTTAATTACAAATATGGGAGAATTCCAGGGAGAGGTGGAAGGCTCTATGTGTCCTGCTTCTAATTGTTCTTTAATTAATTGGTGGGCTGCTTGCAATTTTTCTTTGGATAGGGGCCACTGAGGGACCCAAACTGGCTTATTAGAGAGCCATGGTATTTTTAAAATTGTTTTCTCAGTGGCCCCTAGAAAAAATGTCCTTTGCCTTTTTTATTATGATTAGGATTTTTATTCTTAACACCTGCAGGCTTGGTCGCTAGGTGTAGCCCCATTTGATGTAAGATATCTCTTCCCCATAGGGTAACTGGCAAGCTGTTTAAAACATAGGGTTTGAATGTTCCTGTATGGCCTTCATTGTCTTGCCAATTTAAGATTACAGCACTTTGAGCTGGGGTATTACTGTATCCCAAGCCTCTTAAACTGGTTGAGGCTTTCTGTAGAGGCCAGTGCTTAGGCCATTGTTGTAGATTTATGATGGAAGAGTCAGCTCCTGTATCAATCAGCCCCTCCATCTCTATACCTTGAATTTTTAATTTGCACATAGGCCTCCGTGAACAGTCCTGGACCCAGAAAGCCATAGGTCCTGAACCAGTGGAACCGAATGCTCTGCTATTTCTATTTTGTGGCATGCTTTTAAAAGAATTATGGAGACTGGGAATGAGGAGCAGCTGTGCGATTCTGTCTCCTTGATTTACGGAGATGATGCCCCTGTGTGTACTTAGCATTATTTTAATCTCTCCATTATAATCTGAATCAATAACCCCTGGTATAACATTAAAGCCTAATAAACTTTTGGAACTACGCCCAAGGATTAGTCCCACAGTTCCTGAAGGGAGAGGTCCCCTGATTCCCGTAGGAATCAGCTGAACCCCCATTTCAGGTGTCAGGACCATCCGGGCAGTAGAACAGAGATCTAATCCTGCACTTCCTCTTGTCCCTCTGATAAGGGAGTTAATGGGTAGGAGGGACTGTGACGAGGAATCATTTGAATCTGAGGGCCTTCCTCCTCTAGTGCCTCGTACATTTGTGGGCCCCGGGGCATTGGGCCCCGTGCCCCGTTTTTTGAAATCCTTGATAAATCATTTTCCATATATATCATATCTAGAATGGCATTGATTGGCCCAATGTATACCTTTTTTGCATCTGGGGCATCGGCCTGGAGCACGGTATGAATTTGATTTTATTACCCTTGGGGGATATTGCTTAGCATATCTTGGTTGATTATAATAATTTTGTCTGGAATATCCTGTTCTAGGTTGAAACCTTTGGGAATTTTGAGGGGAGGAATTTTTCATCACTGCAGCAATTACGTTGCCTGTGATAACAGCCTCGTTAATGTCTTTGCACAGTCTGATATAAATTGATAAGTCTTTTTTACTTCTCCATGGCCTTATTGCATCCCGGCAATATTTATTAGCGTTCTCGTATGCTAATTGGATAACTAGGGGCATAGCTTGCTCGACTTCTCCAAAAACTCTAGATGTTGTTTTTAAGAGCCTATCTACAAAATCAGCGTAAGGTTCGTTAGGCCCTTGTATAACTTTTGATAGGCTGCCTTGCAGATCCCCTGTGCCTGAGATTGTCTTCCAGGCTTTCACAGCTGCAGTGTGTACCTGGGCATACACACCTGGATCGTATTGTAGCTGATTTTGTAGTTCGGCGAACTCACCCTCCCCTGTGAGCATATCTATATTGCGTTGAGGGAAACCTGCTGCAGCATTTCTCTTTGCTATTTCTGAACAAAGTTCCTGGAATTGAGTTTTCCAGATTAGGTATTGTCCCCCACTTAGTACCGCTCTGCATAGACTTTTCCAATCTGAGGGGGCTAAGGTTAGGGTGTTAAGTGACTCTATCATACTTAATGTGAACGGAGCTTGAGGCCCATAGGTCATTACCGCCTCTTTAAAATTCTTTATTGTTTTAAAGTCTAGGAACTCGTGATATCTTTGTCCCTGTTCATTTTGAAATACTGGCAGTTCTAGGTGCTCCTGCGGTCTATGTTGTTCGAGAGCGTATAAGCGCTCTGAAAGGCCGCCAATTTCTACCTCAAGGGCACGTACACTCTGATAAATACTCTTTATTGTTTCTGTTAGGGATTCTATCCATGAAGGAGCAGAGGGCGCTAGTGGTTCCTCTATTTGACGGTCTTTTCTCTTTTTTAATTTCTTTTTGTTCTTTTTATTGGAGACTGTGCTCTCCGAATCGCTTTTTGATTCCTCTTCACTACTAGCTTCATAATTCCTAACCGGCTCAGTAGAGGAGACTGTACTTTCATGGTTTGGCTCCTTGTTACTATTATTACTTTCACTAGTATCCTGAGTTTCAGTTTCTAAGGAGAGTACATACTCCTCAGCTAATTTTATTAAGCTTCTGATGGCTTTTGCAGATCTTACTTTTGAATTTACATTCCTACTCTCCTTGCTGGTCTCCACTGAGTCAGAGGATATGCTTTCTTGTTCACTTTTCTCACTATCCTCTGAGTTCTCAATATCAAAAATTTCATTCATGGCTTTTATAAACCGACTTTTTGTTATATTTGCTCCCATCTTTTTAAATTTTCTTTTTTCTTACCTTGCCGCCGAATTCCCCGAATTCCCCGTACAGGCCGCCACCTGTCGCTGCCTGAAGCGGAAGTCGCTTGGAGCAGCGAACGCCACAGGAAAATTCGGAGGCAGGATGAAAATGAAAAAAGGTCTTTTATTCTTCTCCTCTCTCCAGCTCCAGCAATCACTCCAAATGCTGTAACTCCAACCACCACCTTCTTCTTCCCCACACACACTAACGAACCTCACCCAGTTATATACATATAGCTTTAACAAGGACACGTGCTTACAGCTCGAGCTTACAGGTGCGTCACGCAGTGTTCACGGGCATACAAAGATTCTTTGAATAATGTATCAACATCAGGTGGAAACTAGAACATCTTTTATGGCTCTCAGCTAACCGCAATCTTTAGCTATCTCCTTGATTATAGGCTCCTTCATCCATTCATCCTTAAGTTCAAAAATGTATTCCTAGGATTCACTATACATCATGTCCTGTGTCAGAATATATATGTTCACACATTTTTTCCTACTCACTTTGAAATGAACATTCTTTGAATTACACATAGTTTTCATTATCTCTACTCCCTGTCAGAGCAAAACCCAAAGACACACTGTATGTAATACTAGACCTAATGTTGCCACTGCCCCTCGTTTTCTTTCATGCATGTCCTTGAAGATCAGATTCCATGTATATTTTAAAGTATAATTTCAATCTACCCAGTTACATTCACATCCGTTATAGAACATATTCAGTGTCAGATATATTCTTTTGTCACCTAGTCATAAATTGGCATTGAAAGAACACACAGTACAGCTTCTCTTTCCAAAAACATTGAGTTATAGTATCTTGAACTCTTTTTACATGTATGGTGGTATAAATACTCATGTGACCTGATATGCATATTCTTTTCATTACAGGAACCCTTCTGACACAAAATTCGTTACTAACCCTGAACTTATGTTCATGCCAAAACCTAATTTTTAATAACAGCATGTATTCCTATGAACATACATGTGTATGTTGAGGAATCCATTCAAGTATCAGTGGTATGGGTTCCAATATATGTTAGTCTTCAGAATATTACATATTCAGCCATCCCCATTTTAAAAAGTTTCATCTTCATATAACTCACATGATTCTTTTGCCAACCTCAAAATTTATATGTATCAATATTTATTTTCATACAAATTTTCCCATTCATATTCTTTTGAATATTCTCGTGCTGATATTCACATTCTGTATCTAACAGAAGCCTTATTTCAAAAGTAAATTCAAAACTAATTCTACACTTACTCTTCTTTGGAAATCTACTTTGCATAGCTGTATACAGTGTACTTTTCAGTGGACATTGACTTATACATTCAATTTTCAATTGTACACTTGCAGATGTCATCCTATATTGATTGATAGGATACATCCGTGCTTCCCCCAATTAAAAAATATTAAGCTTTTCATTTAATACATTGAATAAAACTTAATAAATTATTAAAATTTAATGTTGGGTAATAAAAATTATCCAAATTACCCACCTAATACCTGATGGGGGCCAGCCCCAGTCAGGGGGTACAACGCAAGCACTCAGCGAAGTATGGCAGCAGAGAAGCAGCGATGGGGAAAATAACACACCGACACACGAGTCAGGCTGTGGAATCTTCTGCTGGTTTATTTTCAGATTGTACAAGTATATAAGCAACATTTTTTTGGTATTACACATTCTTTTACATCATAAAACTTAGGAAAGAGGTTGAATCATTTACTGATTACATATCAGACATACATGTTTTGTACAGATGGAGAGTTACAAGAACTGTACATAACTATCTGCGTATGTTATAATTTTTTACCTCATATCTCTAACTTAGTCATTCTTTCTGTATACTGTTTGAACTTGTTTGATAAAAGTCAACTCTCTCTATCTGGGATTCCAAAGCACTATTGTTTTTCTTTTATAGCAGTTGTTTGTAAAGCCTAGAAGCAGGGCAAGGCTGAATGTTAGCTCATGGAAAATTTTTTGTTCTAAGGGATTTATATCTACTTTAAAAGTAAGAGAAATTTATTTTTAATTACAAAAAGACTCTTAAAACTTATTAACTAGAAATTAAGTACTTATAGAAAAAGGTTTGTGTTACTCTTTTTAAGAAAAGATAAGCCGGGCGCGGTGGCGCACGCCTGTAATCCCAGCACTTTGGGAGGCTGAGTCAGGAGGATCGCGAGTTCAAAGCCAGCCTCAGCAATGGCGAGGCACTTAGCAACTCAGTGAGACCCTGTCTCTAATAAAATACAAAAAAGGGCTGGGGATGTGGCCCAGTGGTGTAGTGCCGCTGAGTTCAATCCCCGGTACCAAAAAAAAAAAAAAAAAAAAAAAAAAGAAAAGAAAAGATAAATGTACAGAGTTAGTCTGGATCTAAATAATTGAAATAGCAATACCTGGTGGCCATATATGTGAATAAAGAACTAAACAGCAAGTAGAAATCAAAGTTAACTCTTTCAACACCATGATATCTTTCATGAAAAAGGAGAGGGCTTTATAGAAAATGCCACAACAAATACCCTCCTAGGTTTCACCCCTTACCAATTTTTATGTTTCCATGGAAAATTTGCACCAATACCTTCTTATGAATGTTCATGTTTCACAATACCAACATTCTTTTTTGAGATTCACTCCTAAGCAAAAGGAAATATCATGTTCATTCTTACTTCAATTCCATTACCTAAATCTAATTACACATAAGAGCCTACATAGGGTTTATTTTGTAGTATAGACCTGTAGGGGATCTTTGCCTGCTGTGAGGCTCAAAGGTAGAGGTCAGAATTTTTTTTTTTTTTTTTTTTTTTTTTTTTTTTGGTACTGGGGATTGAACTCAGGGGCACTCGACCACTGGGCCACATCCCCAGCCCTTTTTTGTATTTTATTAGAGACAGGGTCTCACTGAGTTGCCAAGTGCCTCGCCATTGCTGAGGCTGGCTTTGAACTCGTGATCCTCCTGCCTCAGCCTCCCAAAGTGCTAGAATTACAGGCGTGCGCCACCGTGCCCAGCTTAGAGGTCAGAATTTCGATGAAAAATATTAAGGCAGCTGTGTAGCCCCTGAGAGGCATAAGGTCATATTCTGGGACCAAAAACCTGGTGCACATTAGGGGATGTGTCTGAATCAAGCTCTGTTTTCTCAACCCATGGAAGATGGACAAAACAAGGCCCGTCTGGATACCTGCTCCCAGGTGCATTGGTGTAACTTGGTCCACTTGTGAAAAAGTCTCATAAGATGGGTGCGGCCTCCATCTCATGGGAACCTTGGAAACAACTGGTAGGAGAGAGTGGTTGCTAAGAAAGTGACCTCATCTCCCTTACTTCAAGGAAGTTAGCTCACCTCGCTTCCTTGGTGATGGAACTCCCTCAACTTCTAATCCAAGTAGCTAGGCACACAGAACTAGCCACAATCTCAGTCTGCTCACTTGTTTGGAGCCATAACTAGCACAGAGCCATACTTTCTTGGGCACTACTGATGTATGGATGGGCAAAAGCCACGAGTGCACTGAGAAGGGGCCATTCCTGAAAATGAAGTTACTGGATCCTCACTGGGCCATGACAAATGTGGTGGGTTTGCCCAAGGAGACCAGAGGTGAGACAGGATAGACAACTTCACTTGATTATTGGTGAACCCATCACTCAGATGACACTTTAGTGAAGGGATGCCTCAGGCCATGTGGATGACCCTGAAAGAGGATGCTTGACTATGGGGCAGGCACACCTGCACCCTCTCAGAAATCATAGGCACACCTCGGCTGTGAGTCAAACTCCTTTTGGGCACACTGGCTACAGGCACTTCCTCATTCCCTATATGGTGTGTTCCTGAGGTCAGCACGAGAGGTTCATGCTAGTTTTCCCTGCTACTGATTAGTTAATGAATGGTATAAAAGCACTCTGTTTCTGCATTAAACATTAGTCTGAGTCACCTGAACCTGGCTCCTGGTGTGGTGTGTTCGCTGTCACACTCACCTTCCTGAATCCTGATGGGCCGCTTTGCGACCACCTTCCAACATCTGGCGCCCAAGGTGGGGAAACTAGCAAAGGTTTAGGTAAGCTTGCCAAGTGAGTGATCTGCACAACTATGGGTAATATACCCCCACATGCAAAGAAAGGGCAAGTAGCTCTCTTGTCCGCATTGTTGCATAGCAGGCATGTAAAGGTAAATGACAAGGAGCTTACTTATATTTGGGATATAGTTGTAGCCGCCTGAAGCGCTTGGAGCAACGGAGCCGCGGGAAGAACTTCAGAAGCAAACAGGAGACAAACAGCTTTTTATTCTGATAACTTTTCTCTCTGGTTCTAACAACAACTAACACACGCCAAACACTCCACTAAAATGGCGCTGACCCAATCAGCAATTTCGGCCAAGTCACTCGAGATCCCGCAACAAATCCCGTGAGAGACTACGGGTGGTGACAATGGCCAAATCTCCACGGCTCATAGTCAACTGCAATTCAAGTCAATCCCCAAACAGGGCTCCTGCATTTCCCCCTTTTTGTTTTAAAAGAGGTAATGCTCTAGGACGTCTATGTGCAACCAACATTCTTACCCGTCATCGGATAATCAAGGCTGTGCCTTTGACTCCTGTCTTAGGTTGATATGTCGGCCACATGAGACTGTCCCGTGTGACTGTGCCTGTCTTAGGTTGTCCCCCTCTGGGGATCTTACCCGTCATTGGCTAACCAGCCATCCAATGGAGCCCTTTAGGATCGACTATATATGATGACTAACAGCCGTCCAATTGTGAGGAGATGTTGCGGCTTTAAGGCAACAAGCCTTTTGGTGATGAGCCAAATTGCATAGCATATCAAATTGTTTAAACAAATCAGCTGCCCTAAGTTCCATCAAGTAACACACTGAATTCTCTAGACAAATACCCACAAGGCATTGTCCCGTAAAGTCCCAAACAATGAAAGATCAAAATGTCCATTTGTTATAACATGTTTTTTTTTTATAATTTTAATATGTACAACTCATAGTGCATATATTTAGTATCTTTTTACATACAACTGTTTGTATACAAAGTATATTCGTACAATTTAGGTCTTCAATCATGCATTAAGGAAAATGATATCCGTCTCATTCAACCATCTTTTTTTCCCCCCCTCCCTCCCCTCTTGCTCCCTCCCTTACCCTCCCTTCCCTTGACCATTCTAGTGTTCCTCTAATCCTCCTATGTACCCCATCCAACAATACTTTGAAATAGCCTCCTTATATAAGAGAGAACATTTGGTACTTGGATTTTTGAGACTGACTAACTTCACTTAGCATTATGTCTTCCAACTTCATCCATTTACCTGCAAATGCCATTAATTTATTTTCTTTTATTGCTGAGTAAAATTCCATTGTGCGTATATACCACATTTTCTTAATCCACTCATTTACTGAGGGACATCTAGGTTGATTCCACAACCTAGCTATTGTGAATTGTGCAGCTACAAACATTGAGATAGCTGTGTCACTGTAATATGCTGTTTTTAAGTCCTTTGGGAATAGACCCAAGAGTGGGATGGCTGGGTCATAGGATGGTTCCATTCCCAGTTTTCCAAGAAATCTCCATACTGCTTTCCATAACGGTTGCACCATTTTGCAGTCCCACCAGCAATGTATGAGTGTGCCTTTTTCTCCACATCCTCTCCAACATTTATTGTTGCTTGTGTTCTTGATGGCTGCCATTCTGACTGGAGTGAAGTGAAATCTTAGAGTAGTTTTGATTTGCATTTCTCTAATTGCCAGCGATGTTGAACATTTTTTCATGTATTTGTTGATTAATCGTGTATCTTCTTCTGAGAGGTGTCTTCTCAATTCCTTAGCCCATTTATTGATTGGGTTATTTGTTTTTTTAGTGTAAAGTTTTTTGAGTTCTTTATATATTCTAGAGATTAGTGCTCTATCTGATGTGCATGTATTAAATATTTGTTCCCAATTAGTTGGCTCTCTATTCACCTCACTGATTGTTTCTTTTGCTGAAAAGAAGCTTTTTAGTTTAAATCTATCCCATTCTTTAATTCTTGGTAGTAATTCTTGCGCTACAGGATTCTTATTAAGGAACTTGAAGCCTAATCCAACATGTTTGAAATTGGAGCTTACTTTTTCTTCTATTAGGTGTATTGTCTCTGATCTAATTCCTAGGTCTTTGATCCACTTTGAATTGAGTTTTGTGCATGGTGAGAGATAAAGGTTTAATTTCATTTTGTTGCATATGGATTTCCAGTTTTCCCAGCACCATTTGTTGAAGAGGCTATCCTTTCTCCACTGTACATTTTTGGCACCTTTGTCTAATATAAGATAGCTGTAATTAAATGTATTAGTCTCTGTATCCTCAATGCTGTACCATTGGTCCACCAGTCTGTTTTGGTGCCAATACCATGCTGTTTTTGTTACTATTGCTCTATAGTATAATATTTAAAGTCTGGTATGGTGATGCCCCCTGCTTCACTTTTCTTGCTCAGGATTGCTTTGGCTATTCTGGGTCTCTTATTTTTCCAGATGAATTTCATGACTGCTATTTCTATTTCTTTGAAGAATGACATTGGGATTTTGATAGGAATTGCATTAAATCTGTATAATGCTTTTGGTAGTATGGACATTTTGACAATATTAATTCTACCTATCCAAGAGCAAGGTAGGTCTTTCCATCTTCTGAGTTCATCTATAATTTCTTTCTTTAGTCTTCTATAATTTTCGTTATACAGGTCTTTCACCTCTTTCGTTAGGTTGATTCCCAGGTATTTTATTTTTTTTTTTTTGATGCTATTGCAAATGGGGTATTTTTCATCATTTCCCTTTCAGAGTCTTTGTCGCTGATGTACACAAATGCCTTTGACTTATGTGTATTGATTTTGTATCCTGCAACTTTGCCAAATTCGTTTACTAGTTGTAAAAGTTTTCTGGTAGAGTTTTTTGGGTCTTCTAGGTAGATTATCATGTCATCAGCAAATAGTGCTAATTTGAGCTCTTCTTTTCCTATCTTGATCCCTTTAATTTCTTTCGTCTGTCTAATTGCTCTGGCCAGAGTTTCCAGTACTATGTTAAATAGCAGTGGTGAAAGGGGACATCCCTGTCTTGTTCCAGTTTTTAGAGGGAATGCTTTCAATTTTTCTCCATTTAAGATAATGTTAGCTCGGGGCCTTGCATAAATAGCTTTTATTATGTTAAGATATGTTCCTGATATTCCTAGTTTTTCTAGTGTTTTGAACATAAAGGGGTGTTGTATTTTGTCAAATGCTTTTTCTGCGTCAATTGAGATGATCATATGATTTTTGTCTTTAAGTCTATTGATGTGATGTATTATGTTTATTGATTTCCGAATATTGAACCAGCCTTGCATCCCTGGGATAAACCCTACTTGATCGTGGTGCACTATCTTTTTGATATGTTTTTGTATCTGATTTGCCAGGATTTTGTTGAGGATTTTTGCATCTATGTTCATTAAAGATATGGGCCTGAAGTTTTCTTTTTTGGATGTGTCTTTGCCTGGCTTTGGAATTAATGTAATATTGGCCTCATAGAAAGAGTCTGGAAGAGCTCCCTCTTTTTCTATTTCTTGAAATAGTTTGAAGAGCATTGGTATTAGTTCTTCTTTGAAAGTCTTATAGAACTCGGCTGTAAACCCATCAGGTCCTGGACTTTTCCTTGTAGGTAGCTTTTTGATGACATCTTCTATTTCTTCGCTTGTAATTGATCTATTTAAATTATGTATAGCCTCCACATCCAGTTTAGGCAAATCATATGACTCTAGAAATCTGTCAATGCATTCAGTATTTTCTATTTTATTAGAGTACAAGTTTTCAAAGTAATTTCTAATTATATTCTGTATATCTGAGGTGTTTGTTGTGATATTCCCTTTTTCATCACGAATGTTAGTAATTTGAGTTTTTTCTCTTCTTCTTTTCGTTAGCATTGCTAAGGGTCTGTCAATTTTGTTTATTTTTTCAAAGAACCAACTTTTAGTTTTGTCAATTCTTTGAATGGTTTCCTTAGTCTCAATTTCATTAATTTCTGCTCTGATTTTAATTATTTCCTGTCTTCTACTGCTCTTGGTGTTGGTCTGTTCTTCTTTTTCTAATGCTTTGAGGTGTGATGTTAAGTCATTTATTTGTTGGTTTTTTTTCCTCTTAAGGAATGAACTCAGTGCAATGAATTTTCCTCTTACTACTGCCTTCATAGTGTCCCAGAGATTTCTATATGATGTATCTGTGTTCTCATTTACCTCTAGGAATTTTTTGATCTCCTCTTTGATGTCTTCTTCAACCCCTTGTTCATTCAGTAGCATGTTGTTTAGCTTCCAGTTGATGGAGTAGTTTTTCTTATTCCTTGTTTTGTCGTTGATTTCCAATTTCATCCCTTTATGGTCCGATAGCATGCAGGGTAGTATCTCTATTTTTTTATATTTGCTGAGAGTTGCCTTGTGACATAATATATGGTCTATTTTGGAGAAGGAGCCATGTGCTGCTGAGAAAAATGTGTATTCGTTTACTGAGGGATGAAATATTCTATATATGTCTGTTAGGTCTAAATTGTTAATTGTTTTGAGGAGGCTTGAAGTTTCTTTGTTTAGCTTTTGTTTGGATGATCTATCCATTGGTGAGAGAGGTATGTTGAAGTCCCCTAGAATAACTGTGTTGTGGCCTATTTTACTCTTGAACTTAAGAAGCGTTTGTTTGATGAATGTAGGTGCTTCATTATTTGGGGCATACAGATTTATGATTGTTATATCCTGTTGATGGATGGTTCCCTTAAGTAATAAGAAATATCCATCTTTGTCCCTCTTGATTAATTTTGGTTTGAAGTCTACCTTATTTGATATGAGAATGGAAACCCCTGCTTGCTTCCACCGGCCATGTGAGTGATAAGACTTTTCCCAGCCTTTCACTTTCAGTTTGTTGATGTCTTTTTCTATGAGGTGTGTTTCTTGGAGACAGCAAATTGTTGGGTCATTTCTTTTAATCCATTCTGATAATCTGTGTCTTTTGATTGGCGAGTTTAGGCCATTAACATTCAGGGTTATTATTGAGATGTGATTTTTATTCCCATCCATTTTTATTTGACTTATGGTCTTTAGCTTGATTTGGTTTCTCTTCTGGTTGGTATTTCCTTTAGTTTAATATCTCCCTTTGTTGATTTTCGTTATCATCTTTCTCTTCTTCTTCATGAAAAATGTTGCCCAGGATGTTCAGAAGTGCTGGCTTTCGAGTTGTGAAATCTTTTAACTTTTGCTTGTCGTGGAAGGTTTTTATTTCATCTTCGAATCTAAAGCTCAATTTGGCTGGATATAAGATTCTTGGTTGACATCCCTTTTCTTTCAGAGCTTGAAATATGCTATTCCAGGATCTTCTTGCTTTTAAGGTCTGGGTTGAAAAATCTGAACATAATCTGATTGGTTTCCCCCTATATGTAATTTGCTTCCTTTCTCTTGTGGCTTTTAGTATTCTCTCCTTGCTCAGTGTATTAGGCATTTTCATTATAATGTGTCTAGGTGTGGCTCTGTTGAGATTTTGTTTGTTTGGTGTTCAGTATGCCTCTTGAACTTGGTTTTCCATTTCATTCCTCAAGCTTGGAAAATTTTCTGTAATTATTTCATTAAATAGATTACTCATTCCTTTGGCTTGAAACTCTGCCCCTTCCTCTACGCCAATCACTCTTAAGTTTGGTCTTTTTATGCTGTCCCATAATTCCTGGATGTTATGTTCATGATTATTAACAAGTTTTGCTGTATGGTTTAAATTCTTCTCTAAGACATATATTTTGTCTTCATTGTCTGAGGTTCTATCTTCCAGATGGTCTATTCTGTTGGAGATGTTTTCAATTGAGCTTTTATTTTGGTTTATTGCTTCTTTCATTTCTGGAATTTCTGTTTGGATTCTCTTTAGAGCCTCTATTTCCCTATTGAAGTAATCTTTTACTTCCTGTATTTGTTTTTGGAGTTCTTTGTCAAAATGATCTTTTGCCTCCTGTACCTGCTCCCTCATCTCATTTTTGAGTTCATTCTTAAGTTCCATAAACATTTGGCATATGTAATTTCTAAATTCCATCTCTGGCATTTCACCAACTGTGCTTGCCATGACATCTGCCGATGAGGTATCTTGATTTGTTTGTGTCATTTTCTTTCCTTGTTTTTTCATGTTGCTTGTGTGTCTATTCTTCCTGCACTGTGGGACCTTGACTGTTTCGATTTTACCTTAAAGCCTTATGTTGTTCCTGTAGTACAATGCTATCAGATCACCTTATAATTCCTTTATACTTTTAAAACCTAACACTTTCTATTCAGAAAATCCAAGTTTGGTCACAATGTACAGATTTTGTTATCCCAGATATTATTTCCAATTTACTCTGTACGTTTCTGATAGGGTTTTATAGCTTCAAGTATTGGATACAGAGGTGTTATGTTTAGGAAGAAGGAAGTATCTTGAATTGTTCTTTCTTGGAAAGTATGAAAAGAGATATCTATTGAAATGGTTTAGTGGAAGTGGTTTAGTATCAGTAGACGATGGAAGAAAGAGAATGTTGTTGACAATTAGGTAAAAAGATCAATTTATATATATAGTAAGTTGGAAAAGAAAAAAAATGATAAAGAGTAGGAATTGGTGTAAGAGAGAGGAGAGAGAGAATCAAGGAAATAGAGAGTAAACTATATATAACACCACTTTGCTACCCAGTTCAATTGCGCCGGTTCTAGAAATCCCAAGTTTTGCGTATAACTTGTTTTTGGCTCTGTTTAGTATGCACTGGCAGGATGTAAACATGAAAGATAAAGGAGGAAGAAAAGATACAAGGGTGAGATGGAGTAAAAGAATGAAAGAAAAAAGGGAGTGGAAGCAGATAAACACACTAACAATCAATGCGGAAGGAAAAAAAAAAAAAGCAGAACAAAACAAAGCCAAAAAAAGAAAAAGAAAAAGAAATAAACAAACATACAAACAACAACAACAAAAAACCCCCTCCCTGCAATCCAGAAAATCAAGCAGACCAATAAAAAGAAAGGGAAAAAAAAAAAAGTCAAACCCCAAGTCTCAGACAAAACGGGCCCTGGGAAGCCCCCCTCTTTTTTTCCTTTCCAGTTCAAACCAATTGCTATTGGATCACAGTCTGTGATCCTGTCAGTGAAATCAAGGCTGCATCCTAGGCCAGCGGCTGCACGGTTCAGTGAAGGAGTGGCCCAGGGGGACTGTGTGTGTCAGCAGATGAATGGCGCTGGGAAGGGGGATCTTCCAGAAGGCACCCCCTCCCCAAGCCCACCCACGGTTGCAGTCCCCTGTGGCCGCTGTGCCAGCCTCAGAAACGCCTTCCCCTGCTGACCAACCAAGTCTCACCCAATTGTGCGTTGTCTTATGCAGCAGTCGCTCTCCGTCTCCTCCCCTTTGTCAGGACCAGCCCCTGCAGCTTTCAAAGATGGCGGCGCTCTCCTTCCAGTCAACAGCAGCTCCGCAGACTCCCAGACTCCCGTATCCTTGCCGATCGCACCGGGAAGCCACACCGAGGGTCGCGTCAGGCGGAGTGTGGATTCGAACTGGTGTGTGGACCCGCGGTCTCCCGTGGCTCCCCAGCACCAATCCCGCCGGCAGTTATCGCTGGTTTTTATCGCCGGTTTCACGCTGGTGTGCCGTGAGTTTGGCTGGGGTTGCAGCAGTAGCGCGGTCTCCTCACACTGACCTTGTTTCGCACGGCCTGTGCACCACCCAGGCGGTTTTGCAGGAGCCTCGCGGCTCCAGCCGCTGCAGACAGCTTGTCTCTTTCTCTCTCTGGTAGGGGTAATCAAACCATCCAGGATATCGGTATTTTCAGTCCATATATATATAATGAAAGGCAATTTATCTGCTTTGTTGGATTCTTTCTACGGAACTGTCCTGAAGTGCGGCTTCCTCTAATCCGCCATCTTGGATCTCCCATAACATGTTGATGTAGGAGGCCCCATGCATGTAGAGCAGAGGCCACACTGTTGGTGAGGTTCTTTGATGATTGAGCAGCAGACGTCTTTTTTATGTTTAGACAATGCCACTGGCAAATCTTCAGGGCCCGCTACCTAGAAACTCAAGCATCAATTATTAAAGGAAAGGCAGTGCTATTGCAGCACTGAGTCAAGAGGCGAGTTGTCAAACTACAAAATAGAATAATTAGATTAGAAAATTAAAGTTGATTTTTGTTCACATACATCGCTGGTTGAGCTTCTACAAACATAAGTTGGAAAAATGTCATATTTAGAACAAAACAAAGAAAGACTGAGGGTAATTACTGCATTAAAGATAGATTAAAGAAAAGGTAAAGGCACTTGAGAGAAATAATTTGTTAGCTGGAACCCTTGAGTCTCTGTATACAGAGCAATTTTTTACCTGTTGAGATAATTGAAATTAATGAGCTACTAAACAAATGAAGTTAATAACAAATAAACAATCTTAAGTCAAAACACCAAAATATCAGGTTATATAGCACTAGTCATATTGTTTGCTAAAGAGAAGTCCCAGGGACACCTATAAATCAAAATTGAAAGTACCTTCATTTATAAAATTATTTACCTAAATTGAATACTCTTAACCTAAAATGAATTAAAGTTATTTGGATCCATATATATATATTTTTTTTCTTTTTCATAAGCGCTTTGTTCTTTGTGACGTCACACTGGACAGACGAACAAACATACAAACATATATTTGTGACGTCACATTAACATGAAATATAGACAAATGTACAGACATAAAGACATGAATAAAAAGAAAAGAAAAAAAAAATACAATTGTGTGCACACTAAAGAGAGATCTCCTCGTCCCGGCAGGGAGGAATGACACTTAAGTTGTGAAATATTTTGAAGGACTCTTTTGAGGGAATCATTCTATACCTTCATCTTGGTCCTCTTGATTTTGTACCTTTTTTATTAATCTTGATTCTTCAATAACTTCATCTTGATCATTTTGATGTGGTACCTGTTTTATTAATCTAGATGGTATCCATATTGGAGAGGATTCGTCTTTTGGAAAAACACAAACAGATCCTCTTCCCCAAATTAATACTGGATCTGGACCCTTCCATGTACCTGAAAGAACATCCTTCCAGTAAACCAAAGGTTTATGTTGTTGGTGTGGATTCCAATGTCTGTCTCCAGCAGAAAAACCATTAGAGTCTAAAGTTAAAAAATTTAAGGTAAACAGGGCAACTGCCAATCTGTCCTTAGGACTTTTCCAATTTCCTTCTTTTTGTTTTAATAACATAATTTTCAGTGTTCGGTTTGCTCTTTCAATAATGCCCTGACCCTGAGGATTGTATGGGATGCCTGTTTTATGGGATATATTGAATTTTGCGCAAAACTGTTTGAAAGATGAGGACGTATATGCGGGGCCATTATCTGTTTTAAGCATTTTGGGGATGCCCAATGCAGCAAAAGCTTGCAAACAATGAGATGTAACATCTTTAACTTTTTCTCCAGAATGTAAGGAAGCAAAAATCATGCCTGAGCATGTATCTATGGTCACATGAATAAATCGCAATTTTCCAAAACTTGGCTCATGAGTAACATCCATCTGCCACAAATGATTGGGCATTAATCCTCTAGGGTTAACTCCGAAATGAGGATTGGGCAAATGTGTCATACAAGATTTACAATCTTTTACAATTGTTCTGGCTTGCTCCTTTGTGATTTTTAAACCTACGTTGCAAGGTGGTGCTGTTGACATGAAACTGGGAATGAAATAAAGTAGCTTGTTGTAGCGCTGAAAGTATAAATACTGTTTTTGTAAGTTCATCAGCCTTTTGATTACCTTCATGGAGGGGACCAGGCAAATTAGTATGTGCTCTAATATGGCCTACGAATAGAGGTTCTTTTCTTGCCCACAAAAGTTTTTGTATTTGATAAAACAATTTAAAAGCTGGAGTATGAGGTGCTATTGGTCCTGCTAACTCTAATTTTGGGACGGCTTGTACAATATAGTGGCTATCTGAAAAAATGTTTACGGGGCTGGTCCCTAAAATTTTCCAGAGCTCTTACCACAGCTTCCAGTTCCACTAGTTGAGCTGATTTGTGTGCAGTTATGTAAGTCATATTTTCTTTTTTTAGTGACTACTGTAGCAGTACCATTTGAGGACCCATCTGTAAATACATTAAATGCCTTAGGAATAGGTTGATTTTTTATTACCTGTGGAAATATAATAGGATGATTAATACAAAAAGATAATATAGGGGACTTAGGAAGATGATTATCAAAATTTGCAGAAGTAGAGCATTTAGCTATAGCCCAATCATTATCATTGAAGCATAAGTATTCAATCTGTGATGATGAATAGGGAGTAATAATAGTAGCAGGGTGAATGCCAAATATTTTAGTAGAAGTCTTAAGTCCTTGAAGAATAAGTTTAGCCACCATGGAGGTATAAGATTCAATTATACTTTTAGGAGAGACGGGCAAATGTATCCATAATAAAGGCCCTTGTTGCCAAAATACTCCTGTGGGTGTATATTGTGAAGAAATAATAATCAACATCAGCGGTTGAGTTAAATCAAATCTATCACAATGAGCTCCTTCGATGGCTTTTTCTACTAACTTTAAAGCTTTCCTAGCATCAGGAGTCAATGTTCGTGGTGAAGATGGATCAGGATCTCCACGAAGGATGTCAAATAAAGGTTTTAGTTGGCCAGTAGTGAGATTTAGTGTAGGGCGAAGCCAATTAATGTCTCCCAGTAGTTTTTGGAAATCATTGAGGGTGGTCAAATGTTCTTTATTTATTAAAATTTTTTGGGGTCTAACAAAAATATCCATGATTTTAAATCCAAAATATAATATGGGAGATCTGGTTTGAACTTTTTCTTCTGCTATATATAATCCATATTTTTTTTAAATTTTCTACCACATCACTGAATATATTAAATAAGATTTTTTGATTAGGGTGGGCCAATAAAATATCATCCATGTAATGTAGACACATGAGGTTTGGATATTTATTTTTAATGGGTTGGATAGCCTTGTCCACATATATTTGGCATATGGTGGGGCTATTAGCCATTCCCTGTGGTAAAACCTTCCATTGATATCTCTGATCAGGGCCATTATTGTTCATAGAAGGAACGGAAAAAGCAAACCTGGGGGCATCCAGAGGATGTAGGGGAATAGAAAAAAAGCAATCCTTTATATCAAGAGTAATAAGATGGAAATTTTTTGGAATAGCTATGGGACTAGGAAGTCCAGGTTGAGTAGGCCCCATAACTTGCATGGTTTTATTGATTTGTCTAAGATCATGTAACAATCGCCATTTTCCTGACTTTTTCTTGATCACAAATATGGGGGAATTCCAGGGAGAGGTGGAAGGTTCTATATGACCTGCTTCTAATTGTTCCTGAACTAGTAGGTGGGCCGCTTGTAATTTCTCTTTAGATAGGGGCCACTGAGTGACCCACACTGGCTTATCAGAAAGCCATGGTATTTTCAAAATTATTTTCTCAGTGGCCCCGAAAAAAAATATCTTTTTCCTTTATGACAATGATTACTTTTAGGGTAAAGATTACTCTGTACTTTTTGATAATGAGTTCTTTTAGGGTTAAGATTACCCTGTAGGTTTTCACATTTAACATCTGCAGGCTTGGTTGCAAGGTGTACTCCCATTTGTTGCAAAATATCTCTTCCCCTTAAAGTAACCGGTAGATTAGGTAAAACATAAGGCTGAAATGTTCCTTTATGGCCTTCATCATCCTCCCATTTTAAAATTATTGCACTTTTATCTGGGAGGTTATTATATCCCAAGCCTCTTAAACTGGTTGAAGCTTTTTGCAGAGGCCAGTGCTTGGGCCATTGGCGTAAATTAATAATAAAAGAGTCAGCTCCAGTATCTATTAATCCCTCCATTTCTATTCCTTGGATTTTTATTTTTACACATAGGCCTCCTTGAACAGTCTCGAACCCAGCAAGCCATGGGACTTGAGTCAG